>JBAMHZ010441437.1:0-10100 GCA_037177395.1 Alpinia galanga | reverse complement strand
TTGTGTACACAAAGGCTATAAGATTTCGATTGAGTGTCAGAAACCTGCCGAAGTGCCGCGAAATTGTGGAGGTTCCTATTGAGATTGTGTGTCTTGTAGAGAAGAAGAACATCCGATCAAAGAGATTTAGTTTGTAGAATCATAAGTGATATTGTGGATATATTTTTTGATCCGGTCCACGAAATTTGGGAGAAATGGCCCGACCTATTTAGGAAGGGGATAAAAAGGAGCCTTTAGGGTTTTTAGGAGGGGGCAGGGGATGAGACGACAGACTTCTTCTTCCTCTTCCTTGCTCGCCTCCTCACATCACCATCGGCCAGCTTCATTTACTCCACCAAGCAAGTTCGGCCGCCACTTCTTCATCTCCAAGCACCTCCAATCGATCCACCTTTGCTACCTTCTTCTCCGATGAAGACCCCCATATTCCCCTTCAACGACTTTCCTTTTTGTTCATTAGGGTTTCGTATCTTGCTTGTCACCCACCTTGCATCTCTTTGAATTTGAGGAGATCGGCAAGGATGTCCAACAGGCTATGGAGAATGTACGCTGACCAACAGTTCTACAAATGGGAAAAGACTGTTCTGTGGGACATGATCAAGCCTTATCGTTTTCCAAGGGGTTATTGATTCTGCACTGGGGTTATTGATTCTGCCCGAGCAGCTTTATAAGGAGAAGTATTGGGAGGAACATCCAAGTGAAGTTGTGCCCATCATGAGGCCCAGGTTTTATTGGGGACCCAGGTTACTCCTCGAAGATGAAGCGAGGATGAAGTTCTTTCCAAGCCGCAACAGTAATTTTTCCCTGTCAAAATTAACACACGTCAAACAACCACCGTCGAGATCCCCGGCTACGGCCCTCCGACGCTCAAGTTAGACAGGGAGATGAATAGAATAAAATATAAAAGCAGTACGTAATTGCAGATATTGAAATAATATTTAATATAGTAAAGACTGATAAAGAAAAAGAAGAGGAATTCTCCCTCGTGTAGCCCCTAGACCGCCGAAAATATACAAGAACCTCCAAAGAAAGTTCATCCCTCCATCACATCCATAAGTAGTGAAAAAGATCCAATGAGGCCAAACAAGAGAAATTCATTTATTGCTCCTGTAAATCACTGGCTTCTAAAATAGCATAAGAAATGAGCCTATAATCAAGCTTCAGTGGATATCTCTATGCGAAGACAGCATCTTCCTTGGCATCAGCTGCAATAGCTGCTTCAAAACATCAGCTAGTCATAGTATCCATTTTGGAGAGACAAAACTTATAGCCTCAATAACAATATGGAAGCCCATAGTGCAGGAGTTATAATGAGCGAGCAATATCTCATTGATCTAGATCTGTGATTAGCTTGAACCATGTAATCTTTGGGAAAGATGAACCAAGAACATAGCATAGTAATATTCCATTGGAATTTACATATTTGGAGGAAGTTCTTCACCACAGTAAACCCTCCAAGGTCCCCAGTAGAACCTGGGCCTCATGATGGGCACAACTTCACCAGAATGTTCCTTCCAATACTTCTCCTTATAAAGCTACTCGGTTATGGCAGAACCAATAACCCCAGTGTAGAAGACAACCACAGACTAGGATTAGAGGCGTGAAGGACCTTGGACAATGATAAGGCTCAATCATGTCCCACAGAACAGTCTTTTCCCATTTGTAGAACTATCAGTTAGCATACATTCTCCATAGCTTGCTGGACATCCTTGCCGATCTCCTCGAATTCAGAGAGATGCAAGGCCAGCGATGAGCAAGATACGAAACCCTAATGAATGAAGAGGAAAGCCGTTGAAGGGGAATATGGGGGTCTTCATCGGAGAAGAAGGTAGCAGAGGTGGATCAATTGGAGGTGCTTGGAGATGAAGCAGTGGCGGCTGAGCTTGCTTGGTGGAGAAAGGAAGAGAAAGAAAAAGTCTGCCGTCTCATCCCCTGCCTCCCCCTGAAAACCCTAAAGGCTCCTTTTTATCCCCTTCCTAAATAGGCCGGGTCATTTCTCCCAAATTTCATGGGTCAGATCAAAAAATATATCCACAGTATCAAATCTTTTAATACTTGCAACGCCAATAGTCTAAACCTTCAAGAGTAGTTTTATAAAATGATAGTTGTAGATATGAATATTGAGTCATGAAGCGAATACACAAGTAAAAAATGAAAGTCATAGAAATAAAAATATTAAAATAGATATACAAACATATAAGGATGAATATAATTAGAAATGAGAATATTAAAGAAAAAATAAAAATAGTATCTATTGAGAAAAACTCCAAAAGCCTTATTTAAGACGATGTGAATATATATTTAGGGGATCAATAAATATCCTAGTTAAGTAATACGAGATCATGATAAATATGTACATTAGTTGAGAAAGAAAGAGATAAAAAAAACTTAGTTAATTAGCAACTATAAAAAATAATAAAATTAATTTAAATATAAATAAAGATATAATTGAGGGTTGAACTTAATAAGGTAGGAGGATTTGTATAACTAACTCTAGTTAGTTGGATAAAGGATTTATTGTTATAGTATTTATAAAAATATTTATTTCAATAACGTTTGCTAAGTTCATAACTAATAATTTATTAAAATATAGCTTTAAAATGAAATATTTTGAATATCATAATCATTTAAACTATCTAGAATATTGATAGTTTTTTACACTAAAAATAAATTTAATGAAAAAATTAAACCACAAATTTTTTTAATAAAAAATTACACTAATTAAAGGTAGACATGCCCACCAGTTGGTTCAAATTAGACCCGGCTCAAAACTTGAACCAGATCAACAAATCAATTAACAGTCTGGCCCATTTTAATCGGTAAATTATTGATTCAAATCCTAATTGAACCGGCAGTTGAATGGTTAATATTTTTAAAACATTATTTCTTTTAATTTATTTTTTAATAGTAATTTGAATGATATTAATCATGCAATTCAATATAAATTAGTTTATTTGTTTTAAATTTTTTGATATATGACTATTATATCAATCTGTAATATTAATATTTTAAAATATTATTTAATTTTAATTTTTAATAGTAATTTTTATATAATAATATTTGTAATATTTTAATGATATTAATAGTGTTGTTCAATATTAATTGATTCATTTGTTTTAAATTTTTTGGAACTATTATGTCAATCTATTTAAATCAATTTTTTAATTTTTTTTCTTTAATATAAGACTATTTTACTTTTAAGTTATAAAATGTAATTTCATTTAACTCTCCTAATGAATTATTTATTATTTTATCCATTTTATTTATTTATATTAAATTTATAAATATTATTGAAATTATATGATATAAACAATGACATATTTGCTATATATAGAGATGTTGCACAATTCATCTGTCCGTTATTCATCGTTTAATCGTTTGCACACTATAGTTCAATCTTTGAATCTAAAAGGATCGGACGTTAGATAATGAAGATGCTCACAGATGAATTGTGTATGATAACATATATATATATAGAGAGAGTTTTGATATGGTGAGCAACTCATCCGTGAGCACTCGTGAGCATTTCTATCATCCACCGTCCAATCAGGTGAGCACTAAAGCTCAATCCTTGAACCCAAGGGGATCAGATGGTAGATGATGAAGGTGCTTACAGATGAGTTACTCACTATATATATATAGAGAGAGAGAGAGAGAGGAATGTAATGTTGCATTTCTTCCGCTATACGTCCATGCCTAACGCATTCTCCGTCGTTCGATCAGCGAGATTGCACAGTAACTGAGAATGCATAGTATTTTGCCTACGCATCATCGGAGAGATGAGCATTATAGTCTAGCCCCTAAACCGGTGGAGGGTTATCACCACCGATCCTTCAGCCATATCACTATCGAAATTTGATCGAATTGTAGTTGAAATCTAGCTAGTTGAATTACGGTTGTCAATGGTCGCAACACTGGTGGCCGCAATCGCACTGGATTTCAACTGTGATCCGATCGAAATTTGATCGATTTGAAGTCACCAGTGGCTGCGGTGCTGGCAACTGTAATCGCACTAAATTTCAGCTGCAATCCGACTGCGATCCAGTTGGACTCTGACTCCATTTGAATTCTGACTGGATCGCAACCAGAATTCGATCACCGCCAATGACACAGAGGGAGAACGTGCGATAAGGAGTTATTATGCATTCTCAGTCACATATGAGTCACACACCATGCAGTACACAGTATATATATAGGAATATTACCCTACACAACTCATCCGTAAGTACCTTATTTATATATCATTTGATTCCTTAAATTCAAAAATTAAACTGTAATGTATAAGTAATCGAATGGTAGATAATAAAAATATTTACGGATGAATTGTGTAGGATAATATTCTTTTTTATATATATATATATATATATAGAGTGAAGCTTGTGCATCGTATATGAAGCAACAAATCAAGTTATACTAACTTATATTATAATAAATCAGTTTAAAAATGTGTGTAAATTATAAATATAATTAATCACACCAACAAAGTATATGAATGATTGTACCAAGTATGATAAATAAGTTATGTTTGTAACGGTTAATTAGTTAAAATAGGCCCTAAACTTTTGACTTTTTTTTTTCTCAATCAATCTTAAACTTTCATTTACTTCCAACTGGTATTTAGTTTGATCGGCATCTACCAATTTGCTGTTATGCTTCCCATCTTATTTGGACATGATTTAAGGTAATTTTTATTTGAACAAAAAATGAACAACATTGTTAGTACTTAATAATACATTCTTCTTGGGTTAATTATAAAAGAAACATGTTTAAGAAACAAAATAAGTAGTACGTTAACCCAAATAGAAAACCTCTTCCTTGGAATGATCCATTTCTAAAAGAAAGCCAACAATTACCACAAAAACGTTTCAGTCAAAAATCTTATAAATGTAAGTTGCTTGGTGACGCTGTCTTCCCTTGGCCTTATGAACTAGCTTAAGGACGCCCAAAAGGCAATCTAATATGGATCCATCGATAATTGAAAAGTCAAACAAAATACGCGATTTATCAAAATAGGTGATACATATTCATTAGTCTTCTGCCAGGAAAAACAAAATACATTTTGGAACTGAAACCCAGAAGCTTTTCGTTTCTCCAAGGATTTATCTTTACAGCCGAACTTGTAAAGTGAAAGAAGATTTGCTCATGTGTCGTCATCCAAATCAAAACTACAGTTCTCTGCAGAAGTGCCATCATCATCATAATCCAATGCATTCACCTGCTTGTCGTGAAAATGGCCAATAACCACTTGTGCTTCAGTCGTTAAAGCCGCCATAGCAGCCTTAATAACTCCAGATTGTGGCCTGTTATCATTCATATTACAACTAACAGCATGGTTTTCTTTACCATGACATGTTCTCCTTCTTCTTGCTTCTATACAATGTAGATGATCAATATATTTCTCATGCAAAGCAACATTCTTAATCCGCTTCAGAACCTCTGGACTTGGATCTACATCATTTGTTTTGAACCTGGACAAAGGCCTCTTATGAGCTGAGGAAGACCCCTCACTGCACTTCGTCATAAAACCTCTAGTAAATAAAGAATCTGGAGTTCCAGGATCACTTGTAGGCAATATAACGGCAGATGCATTTGGAGAGTTTTCAAGATGCGAGAAATAGTCTACACCTGTGGTTTGATCTGCCAATTGATGCTTTCTCAGCAAACGCCTGACTGTCTTTTGGGCGACGAGAGTCCTTCGTTTACTTCCCCTTGCCTTTTTGATATTCAAGTTTGTATCATCTGGAGGTTTGCCTCCGAATGCAAAATGGACTATTGGAGATAAATCAGCTTTCTTGGCTCTTGAACGAGGCTGGTGTTGAGGTGGAGTTGCAAGATTAGCATGGATTCTGTCGAAGCATTCTCGTGCAGACTTTCCTGGTACCTGTGGATACACGAAATTATTTGACATTGGGCATGAAGCACTACAATTCTAGCAAGGGAATCACTATCAATGTGATGCCAGTCGGTAAGCAATGTAGACCATGAATCATCACCATAGTATGTCACATTGTATCCTCTAATGGGCTTCACATGTTTATGTCATAAATAGATAGTTTTTTGTTATTCTCTGGTGATCCTGTACATCCACCATATTGGAAAAGGGGAATACAAGCTCCGAGTAGAACACCTTTCATAAGGAATTCATCAGGAACAAAATAACAGTTAACGATGAATCAATTGAGCTAAACTGAAAACAAATCAGCTGAGTTCTCTGCTGAAAACAGGAATCACAAGGAACAACTACAAGTTGAAAATGTTTTTGCTATTGTGCACATAACTTGCCTTCACCTGATACTCATTTTAGATGCTCTTTATAGATTCAATCAAGCAGGATCTTAAGCTACTCTTTAGTGGTGCCGAATGTAAACAACTGCTGAATGTTAAAACTCTTTGACATGTATCTTTGTATCACCTAAAATGCATAAGACAATGCTAGAATTTACAAGTGTATTATTTCCTTGGTTTCACTTTCCCATGGTGAAATATGAAAGGTGCTTGTACACTAGTTAGAAGTTGTTTATATATCATGGCAGATGTCCTGACAATAGATAGTGCATAACAGCACCGCAATCATAGAATTCTCATTCAAACCTATGAAGGGGCATGACAAAAACTCTTTTCATTTAAATTGTCCATTCTTATTAATGATATAGTCAACCCCACCTAAGGGAATAAGACTTGATTGTTATTATATTCTTATTAATGATATTTTCATCCACCTCACCTTGTTGATTAGTATATCAAGATATTTAGAAATTCTACTTATAGAGTTTTTTTTAATCTTAACTATATCTTTAATTCTCTTTATGTTGTTGATATATGCTGAGTTTTTGTCCTGCATAACTTTTTAGTATATATAATTTCCTCCACAATTCAAACTTCAAATATATCGGTCCACACTCTCATCAATTAGCACAATGTCATCAACAAATAACATACATATATTAAATATGCTAATAACTTCATTTATTAACAATATGAAAGATAGGAGCTTAGATTTACTCCTAGATTCTGATCGGAAAGACTGCAGCATCTGTTAGATAATGATATGAAAATTTGGAATTTATTGACATCCTCCAAGAAAGTCGATCCCACCTACTAGGATAAGATTTGGTACAGGTTATTGTTGTTGTATTAATATCCTCCAAGAAAATTGTCAGCGCGTTCCCATTGTGCTGAAACCATTGATAGAACACTTGATAATTTATTGAGCAGTATGCAAAGAGTTTGAAATACAGAAAAGAATGTCATTCATGTAAGATTTGCAAAGGAATTTCAAACAGATTTGCTAGTTCACCGATCCTTATCATAACATTAGTTTAGGATGCAAGATGTATGACTCAAAGTTTTTGACGTTGTGAATCGTGATAAATAGAATGAAAAAGTAAATTTGATGAATTTACAAACTGACCACCTAAAAAACGTAAATTCTAGTAGCTCTCAACACAACTGAATGGACGTAACAAGAAATGAAACATAAACTAGTTTGTCAACAAATGGCAAAAAAATCCAGTAAATATGGTATAAAAACTGTCAACTACCAAAACAAATTACGAAAACACTCAATATTTTTTCTTCTAGACTGACATACGTTGAAGCTCTGAAGCCACCATTTCATGAACCAAGACCTTGGCACCGACTTCCAAGTCCCTTACTGATTGTATTAAAACGGACTTCTTCAAGTGCTGAATTAAATAGACACAATTGTTTAGTCATTTAAGTGATCCCTACATATTTAGACAGCAATTTACTAGATTCGAATGATTTTTGATAATTTTTTTCTAGAAAATGCTAAACGGTAAAGAAAAAGGCATACAGTAACATAAATAAAGGGAAATAAGACAGTAAAGCATGTTTTACAGTACTCATCCTAACTTTAAGGTGACGTCTAGCTTAGTTTTTAGGTTTTATCACTTACCACTCAAAAAAAAAATATTTACCCTGATTTAGTGTTGTGCAGTCACATTCATCCACACAATTTAGTAGCTCATAAATGAAGATTCTCATGAAGAATTAAAAAAAAGTTGATGAGCTAAATGTTGAAAACTGACCAAGTATTGTATAAATAGTGAAGTAAATATCTCGACAATGCCAAAGACCCAACACTGACGATTCCAACCTAGACAACATACGCTCACGCATTCTCAGCTTCAAGCCATTGCTGAGCGTGCATGAGGCATTTGCTGAAGTCCACTGTGAGAAAAATCGACAGAAGATTATACTTAGGCCGACTACTGCTGCTGCTAATGTTTTTGCACTTGTGACTCGTCGATTCTAGTCTCATCTCAACGACGATAGTCGCGAGCTTCGACAGAATAATGGAGATAGCCAACCGCAGTGTGGTCATCCTTGGTGCAGCTATTGTTGCAAAGCTAGGCACACCAAAGATAAATATTGGATGATTTACGGGAAGCCACACAACTAGAAGCCCAAATCAGAGCACCACCCATGAGCTCATATTGCCCACAATTAGCTGTCGGCAACCAACTCCTTCGGCGTCGAACAAATTGACTTGGTGATGAAGATGTTGTGTGACTTACCAAGTAGCGAGAGACTTGAGAATATTAAAAATCAAATCTAATCTAAAATTTCAGCCCACTCCACCCAAAAAGAGTCACAGCCTTCAGCTCATCTAGAGCCCACTGATTACTCAGCCCACAATGAAGGTATTTTCCTTAATACCTTAAATATAAATAGGTCTCTCGAGCAATGGATTATTGACTTGAGTGCATCATATAACTGGTGATATATTCCTCCTTCATAATTATGTTCCATATCGATACAATTCCACTATTCGTGTTGTGAATGGGTCTGTTGCAAAAATCACTGATGTTGGTTCTATAATGATAACATCAAATATATACTTGAAAACAATCCTTCACGTTCCTACATTGGACTGCAATTTATTGTCCATAAGGAAGCTGACTCATGATCTAATGTGTCTTGCTAAATTTTCTCCTAAATTATGTGAAATTCAGAATACGAAAATGAGAAAGACGAATGGCAATGTTGAATCGTGCTCCAGACTTTACATTATTAACAAGACCATGCCTCACTGTAGTAATTTAGCTAGCTACCACTTTACCTCTTCCAACAATAAAAATGTCGAAATCATGTTATGCCATTATTGTTTTAGTCATTCAAACATTACTTATCTTGCAAAATTATTCTCAAACTTATTTCTTCATAAAAATGTCAAATCTTTTTAGTATGAGTTCTGTCAACTTGCTAAACATACATGAGTATCTTTTCCAAGCTTAAGTTATAAACTATCTAAATCCTTTTAGCTCATATATAGTAACGTTTAGGGATAGCCCCATATTAAAACTCTTACAGAGAATCGTTGGTTCATTCATTTGTTGATGATTATACTCACCTAACTTGGTTGTTTCTAATAAAAGATAAATCTACAGTGAGTCACATATTTGAACAGTTCTATATTATAATTCAAACTCAATTTTAGACATCTATTCAAGCACTCAAAATTGACAATGCCACAAAATACTTTATCTCAAATCTTGACGCTTTTCTATCCTCAAAAGGCATCATCCACCTCAGTTCTTGCATTGACACTCTTCAATAAAATGGGATTACCAAACATATGAACAGAAATCTTTTCGAGGTAGCTTGCTCGTTCATATTCTCTTTAAATGCACTAAAAATTTTTTGTTGCTCATCATTCAAATGCCCGCTCGATTTCTCAATTTCTATAGTTTTGTTTAACTTCTCCTCAAATCATACCGCATATCAAGGTAATCTCTCAAAACATTCGTATAAAAATATTTGGCTATACATCATTTGTTCACATCCACCAACACAATCGTAATAAACTTGATTCAAGATCCGCCAAATGCATTTTCCTTGGCTACTCACCATTTCAAAAAGCTATAAATGCTACTCAATTATCACCATAAAAATCTACAATACCATGGATGTCATTTTCTCTGAACAACAGTCATACTACTTTAGTTTTGATATTCATGGGAGAATTTGAGTGAATATCATCGTCCATCACATTGTTCCAGATTAGACCTTGATATTATTCACCCTTTATCCAATCCCCTTGTGTCACATTCATTCACCTCCATCACCTCTTCCCACAG
>JBAMHZ010441408.1:0-10101 GCA_037177395.1 Alpinia galanga | reverse complement strand
GGCAATGGGGATCATCAATGGCGACAGCCAACGATGGTGATCGGAGTGGTTAACACGGATGACGACGATCGACAATGGCAGCACTAATGATAATAGTAATGATAGTGATCATAGACAATCAATTAGAATTTTAATTATATTAAGATGAAATTGAGATTTATAAAATTTCAAGGATATTTAATTCTAAAGGATAAAATTTAAGAATTAATTTTAAAATATATATATATTTGTTAACCTAAAAAAACTCTATTCTCCTCAAGAAAATATAATTTCAGATTACATAACCTATTATTGACATCATTATATGAGAATTATTGACTCCTTGGATCAAATAAAATCAATATGGATAAATTATCAAGGTTATCCATTATAACTTTGAACCGAACAAACTTCTAACTGTTACGGACTCGAAAACCTGTTAACCCGATCCGATAAAGAGCATAAAGCCCTAGTTACACCTAGTTCATAAAGTGTTCATTATGAGACACTGCCGATGATGAGTTAATTTTGAAAGGAAAAAAAAAGAGGATATTTTACAGGAAATGATCAAATTTGAAATGAAAATTTCAAGAAAATAATAAAAATAATTGTATCCAAAGAAGAAAAGGGAGATTCACTAGTTCAAAGGGATTTTGTAGTTTAATGAACATGTTTCTAAATTACCTAACAAATAGCTCTAGTGATTTTGCTCTCTATACAACAAACAATCTCAATTCCTTTGAGATTGATACAAAATTCACAAAAATGATAGAGAGCTCTAGTAAACCTTTGTGAAGTGTTTGACCAGCCATTTTTGTGCTAAAAATTTTCTAGCTGCTTGACTAGAGGCGATTCCGGAGCTAGCCACATTTTACCGGTCCACAGCTTATCCTCCTCACCTCCATCGACGATGCAAATAAAACTTACAGAAGTCGATAATGGTTAACAAAAAAGTGACCGTCTCGCCGCAGCTTTAACTCCGTGTAAATTGCTTTTTCATCACTCTTCAGCTACAATGCTAAGAAGTTTGAAGTTTCCTCAAGTGCTTTGCTACTCGTCACCAGCCGCATCAAGAACAGAACTCCTTCGATTCCAATTGCGATATAGACCACTTGAAACTGCTTAATATGTCCTGTGCAATCCGATATTGAGATCAGATGATATGGATGTGAGAAGGGGAAGTGACTGGTGCCACACGGCTTTGAAAACTCGCTTTTGATGCGCTTTGACTGACTGGGAAGGTCTGCTGGCATTGTATCTGATATCGAAGATGTGTATTACTGGATCTGCAGAACCAGAGGATAGATAGAGACCATCAGGAGACCATGCCTGGTTGATCAGAGCAGATTGGGATTCACTGGTTTCCTGCTTCCACCCAAATGAATGGAGTTCTGTCTGCCTCAATCGCATATCAAACAAACTAAGCTGTTTCCCAGGTTCCCTGTAAGGTAGTATTATGGTGTCAACTGTTAGAAACAAGTGCCAGCGATAGAAGACCCCTAATAAAAACAGATCAAACACAATTTCTACAAGAAAAGCTATATATCAAGTGAAATTTCAGAAAGATAATTCAAGGAAAAGCCATCTTGAGTAAAGGAGACTCAGATCCAATAAAAGAAAGCTACAAGCTTGAAAATTCTCATGAAATGTAGAAGACTTATCAGTGAAATCCTAATTTCTATAGACATAATGTCTTGCCCAGTTGACTGTAACCAGTTCTGATAAGCACGAAACATACATCAGAATATGCACTGACATTAACATCATTGAGCTTTAAAAAAGGCTTGAAAGATTGATCTAGCCTAATCAGACAATAGATAATGTTGGTCTGGCAAGAGGAATTTGTGAGGATTAGCAATTGTAATCAAAGGATAAGGAGAGATCAATTTGGATGAGCCATAAATTAAAAAAAAAATATATGGTCATCAAATTTGATTTTTGCCCAAAAACAATCTTGTTGGCTTAGCCTGCTCACTGATCAACTTATCTTGATCCTGTTCCATATTTGACTAAATAATAATAGTCAATTCTGTTGCTTATCACAGGGAAACCAGTTTATTAGCAGGTGTGTGAAGAAGGTACTCCTAGCAAGGACAAGTGCCAATTGAATTTTAGCAAAAGATCCTTGTGACTCAATTCAAGTATGCCAATTGTTTTCATCAGTATTAGCAATTAGCTGATGGATTGAACGTAATTTAATAAAATTGGACAGTGAGAAGTCCTACCCTAGCAGCCCTCAACTTTAGACCAGTTACATTATTGCAGATACAATTACTCAGTAATGTACAACCAATGAGAGGCGGACATGCATAAATACAGGAAGGAATGAGGATGGAAAAGGCAAGGAATGATTTACGCGTAGCAACTTGGGCCAATTAGACTGTGACATGTTGAGACCCATTGTAACTTGTAGCTACTTCTGTGATCCAACAGGAGTTTGTCCAGCTACACAATTATATTTGTCACTGACAACTGGAAAAGTAACAGCTAGTAACGGATCCCAAGGTAACTAGATATATCCCTGAAGATGATAAATAGACATTTGACATCTCACTCACCACTCTTGTCTGACTTAGGGTCAGAAGGTCTTGCAGGTTCCTCTTTTGGAAATGGGCACCTTTTGAAGGAACTTGATTTGTCTAAGTCAGGTCAAAGTCAGCAAGAAGTAGTTCAGCCGAAGTGAAAGGAAGAACATCAGCCAACCAAACTAAGAACAAGGCAACAAAAGAATTTTGGGCTATCTAAGATCACTTTGTCTGAATCACTTTGAGAATATTGCTAAATTGACCTTTAGCAGCAGAGGAGCTCAAAAGGTGGCAAAATGCGCTCATGAGGAAGATAACCATGGTTTCAAAGCCAACAATCTAGAAGACAACGCCCCAGATTATTACTAGCCTTGGCTAAAGAACAGACAGTCTAGTAGTGGAGGGGGGTAAAAGAGCATACTAAAATTAAAGAGCATTACAAAGTTTGAATCATTAAGATACAAGATCGGGCCTTTGAAATGCACAAGCAACATGCTGTATTGATAACTATCATATGATATTTGAAAGAATTTCTTTAGTATTGACCTTACTAGAAGCTTATTTACTTACCCTGACTGCACCATGTACAAATTTAAGTCTGATGGGTTGGGAAGCACACTCATACATTTGCTTTCTATTTGATTTCTGAACTCAGACCTTCCTGTTGACAGATCGAAAGCAATGATCCTTTTGTCAGCACCAACAGATAGTATAGTCCTCTTCTGGTATAATCCAGCAACTCCCATGACAGCAGAAGAATGCATGTGTGCATGCACTGTCTTGTGTTTCCATGAACTATCTACTTCTTGCCAAAGTACCACAGCATGGTCACTCCCACCAGTTATGAAACACGTATCAGCCCATGGCATAAATGCTATGCTATTTATGATGCCTTTTCGATGAGGTTTTTGATCCAAGAAGGTAACTTTTCTCTGTTCAAACATAATCAATTCAATCTATTGAGTTTCAGGATTATCTGTGCTTAATCCCTGTATCAAACATAAATAATTACACAATTCTAAAGTAATTATTACAGAATTCCCACAAAAACATATTGAGAGTAAGCAATGATCAAATAGTACAATGAGAATTCAAATAATAAAATTTCAGCAAGTAAAAATTTGCAACTTGATTAAGGTTCATGTACCAAGTACAATATGCCACAAGCAGGCAACCCACGGACACCCAGTGCCATCTATTTCTGTGATACATCTAAACATATTGTGAAGATTATTTTTTAAAAAAGAGTCTTTTGCAATCAATGCCATAATTTTCCCATAGAAAAAGCAGGAAAAGGAACAATTTGTAAATAAAAGACCTCATAGAAATAGCATAAAATAGTCAGAAGTAAAATGCTGATCAGAAGCAGAAACAGCTCACATGGTAGTGAAATATTACTACTGGACAAATTTACTTTAAACCGTGCAATTGAACTAGGGGCAGTTGATACTATCAGGTCTGAAAAGTTTTTTTTTCCAATTTCCCAAAAATATAGTCAAAGTCAGTGCGGTTTCTACCATTCTTCTTCATAATTAGTATTATGATGAATAAATGTCACATGTATCATAAAGTGGGTGAAATCTAAAGCTGGTCCACGTGGAATTTCCAATCAAACATCTGCAGCAGCACCTTATGATGCTTCTTTCCTGAAGCTTTGTAACAGCAGCTTTGGTGCAAATGATCTGGCTAGTAAGAACGAGGAAATTGAAGCACTCTCCAAAAAAAAAAAAAATTCAGATGCATATCTTCAAATTTACAATTTACTTATATTCCCTTCCTGATTAAGCTTCTTGTATCCAGAAAGCAAAAAAAAGCAATTTACTTTCAGACATCATCGTGAATTAAATCTTAAGTTCCAATTATCTGGGGTTGTCTAAACGGATCTTATCCCTCCATCAAACCCCATGCAGGCTTATATCGCAACTAAAAATATTAAAACTAATTAGAACACTAGCTATTACATCACCTAGAATTTTATTTGATCTTCCTCTACTCCATACACCTTCCACATCGCCTAGATTTTTATTTGATCTTCCTCTACTCCATACACCTTCCACATCACCTAGAATTTTAGTTGATCTTCCTCTACTCCATATACCTTCCACCCAAATCGATTCAGTTTATCTAACTGCAGGATCCCAATGGACTAACTTTTTTAATTGCATTGGGCCAAAACAACACAAGAAGCTTTGCCTATTTTGCATCACTTTGGATGCTGATGAGATGGGCCTTTCTTGGGGACCTCCTAGCCTACTCTTTGCACTTTGATAAATACATATCTTAGAGTGGGTGAAGTCCTCCTGCATCAATTACAGGTGCGATCTAGCCTAACAAAAGTATAATTAAAATCCAAAAGAAATATGGCCATGCAAATACGGAAAAAAACAGTGGTATGAATTTAATCAACAAATTCAAAAGACAATCTATCATCTAATGGGTATTTCATTATCATGATTTAGTATTGGATTGTAATAGCACAAATATTAAAATATATATATAAGCAAGCTAATACTTAAAAAACTCATGATAACAAAATGGTACAAAACACTGCTTTTAGCACCTAGATAATAAGCAAAATTTGTAGTAGGACTAACCAACATAAAAAATACACAGCTAGCTTATGTTTTCATATGCCATGTAGCTCTGATAAGCGTTTTTAAAAACCTGATAAAAGTATATTTATTCCTTAAATCAGAAAAAAGAGAAGTCTACCTGAAAGAGTTCATTTAACTTCTTTCACCTATGATTTGGTTTATAACACTTAATCTATTTGTTTTTAATAAATTAATCACATTTCCATCATCAATAATCACCTGTGTTTTGGGATGGTTTTTATATAGGGAAATACCAATGTGAAATATAAGACATTACCGAGGAAACAAGATCTACTGGCTAGAACTTTGACATGAATATTGGATACCAATCTAATGTTTTATTTATAACCAAGCAAACAATACCTTTTCAGAGAAAGTGTTTAAGTCTACACTGTTTAGTAAGTATTTTATTTTGGTTATTTTAAATTTGTTAGTCAATTAATGAGATGATTGTATTTCTTAATTTGTTTGCTAATTTTGGTTAGGATTTTGCATTTCTCAGTTTCCGATTAATAAGGTTTCCATTTCTCTTCTTTGTATGAGATTTTCCTGAGTCAGGTTGTGTTCCTGTCAGCTCTATGTCAATGAAATCCTCATTCTTCAGAGATAATAAGAACTGCTACCACTCTATAACACCCACTCCTCTCTATTTAAGGTAGAGATGAACAATTAAGATAATGACATTGGCAACAAACGTAAATGCAAAGAGCTGATAATGTCTAACAAAAGGCAGCCACTTTGTTTGAAGCATCATGAACACAGCCTTCTTTTTCTAACATCATGAAACTGAGTTTGAAGTGTTTAACTGTTTGTAGAATTGGCTCTACACTGCAAAGAGATGCATAATCGAAAAGGCAATATTTGGGGAGATTGCTGGTAATTTGTCATTTAAAGTGGCCTCTACCATGCTATAGTAGATGAGATTTATGTAGCTGCCACAAATATTTGGAGATATTAGCGTTTAACTGTTTCTCATATTGGTTCTACATTGCGAAAAGATGCATATAGCAAACGGCAAGGTTTAGGCATTTTGCTTGTGATTTGTCATTTAAAGTGGCCTCTAGCATGCTACAATAGCTAAGAATTCTCAAGAACAAAGGTATATGGGAAAAGCAATCCATAGCCCTCAGCTATTAAAAACGTCTGATCAAAAACTTGCTAAAATCAAATGTATTTGAAAAGCAGAGCATTCTCTCTAGGCTGCCATAAATTTTATTGTGGCTGCTTTCTAGAACATGTGCCAACAACTGTGCTATGTCTTTCAAACTGTGCAAGCAAGCTGACACATGCATGATTATTATATACCAATATTAGTGCAACCCACTGAATGTTGGTTCACTCATTACTCTAGAGGGCAAAAGAAATCTCTGGTGAAAAATTAAAACTTTTCAAGAATCAAACAATAGCAGGGACATTGAACACCAAGAAAACTTACTTCTCGTGATGCATTCAAGTTTAAAATTGAGATCTGTGAGTCAGCACCATCAGCAGTGTAGGCAGCAAAGATACTATCTCCGTCGGGATGCCATGCTACATCTTCAGGCCATCTCCGTTGCTTTGGTGATAAACAATCCACAGTGCTTAGTAATGAGGCACTGGATCTGAAATAAAGAATTGAGCAATTAATCCACAAACTTTGAGAGAGAGGGTCAGCTTTTGATTTGATATGGTTTCAACCCTTCAAGGAACTGCAGGGTTACAAATATAAATTTCATTTTGGCTAGCATCACAGACATTCAATTTTGAAGTTTGGAAAATTCAATAGGCTCAGTAATTCATCCAAAAGTGTGGGGAAAATATTGAGAAGTTGGAACATTACCCTTTTCCTTGCAACTGCCATAAATTTACAATTCCATCCAATGCACTGCAAAGCACAATCAAAGAGAATTAGTAGCATTTAAGAAACTAAAATAGAATTGATAGCCTTTGCGTTCAAAAGTAGACAAATGCATCTTTAACAGAAACGAAACAAGAAAATAAAGATGAACAGGATCTATGAATTGTGAAGAAAATATACAGAGGATCACTGATTAATTTGTAGTACTCTATTAAGAGAATACTACCATCCATCTCAACAGATTATTGGGGAAGGTGGCACTTCTTGAACAGTTTGCATTATGCTCTAGTATGGTTTGTCCAGCTTCCCATACCTATCCTAATTTTGTTGGCAGATCTTAAACTTGTAAGGATTGATTGAAGGGCTAAATGAAATAGAAGACATTTTGCATGAAGAAAAATCATTTTAAAAAAATGGATTATCCCTCCAAAATTTGGACAGTGAAAGTGGAAAGACAAAACAAAGAGATATTTCAATAGTTTGTATGTGGATGTTTTTCTGCTTGAAGAAATTCTCAAGACACTGGCAATTAATGAAAAACTATAGGCAACAAATCTTGATGTCATTGTAGTGTTGGTTGGTTATTTAAAAAAATAGTGAGCATTGCAAGCATAACTAGATCCTTAAGAGTCTGATTACTACACTTACTTTAATGTTAAACCACTAAACATTAATTTTTGTTTTTAATAATTTACCACAAGAAAATGAAGAATTTGATTGGACAATTTTCATCCTTGATTTCCCAATCGTCATGGAAAAGTTGGTCAATATATAACTAAAATTTAAATTTGAAACACACCATATATGACTAGGATGAGAATCAACATGAAGATTATACCTGAATAAAGTTATCTAAAGTGTTATGTGGTATTACTGTATCAGTAATATAAAGATTTATGCTAGTGGCATATCCATATTAAATGTTGTAGCATAAAAAGAATACTTGTAGAAAATGTAATGTTGTGTAAGTGTCAACTACAATAAAAGAAAACAAGGGTATTAACATAGAGAATAACAGTCTCTAACTGAGATTATTTTTTTTTTAAATAGAAAGTCAAACAAAGAAAGATAAGTCACTGTGGAAACATATCATATGTAAGGTGGTAGTTTGGAATCTAGGCACAACTGCTGATTTGTCATGTATTGCAAACAATGAAAGCACTAGTCTCAGTTGCTTGTTCTAAAAGTTTAATCAGCAAACATTGCATACTTCTCTATTACCTGGTGATAAAGAGGTGATCATTCACAGGGCACACCTCAAGGCATCTCAGTTTCCTCTTATGTTGACTGGAAATAACGGTGCCAGCTTGGAATCTAATTGTGCAAGGAGAAGAAGAAGATCGTATGATTGGAATCAAATCCTTGTGATCTTTCTGCTCTGCCAAGATTAAATGGAGAAATTTTGAGAGAAGGAATAAAGAAGAGTGTCACTACTCCGACCAAACAACTAACCACGATGGAACAAATGAAAGAGGTACAAAAATCCTTTTTTGGTTACCAAATTTCCTCCTCGACGTCTTCTCTTGAGATCTCACAGGTGAGCCGCCTTCTGACTGAGCAGAAGACGAGGGATTCGTCCGGCTGCCAGCAGCAGCGGTTGTCTTCAATTCCGTCTTCCCACTCCGTCCGCCTCTGGAATCTGCAAATATGGAAGTTGTAGGTTTGGGGTTATGAGGAGGGATTATAAGCTGAGGCCGCAGCGCTTGCTGCGCAGGCGCGGGGCGATTCCGAACGCCATCCAAGATGTTGCTTCTTGGGCTCGACTGTATCGGTCTATCTTCCTCTTTAACTGAGATGGCCGAGGCAGGGGAAGAAGCTTCAACCCTGAGGCGAATACGTGACAACTTGGCCTGGGAGTCGCCCAGTCTCTTCTCCGCCTCCACGAGCTGCAGAATTACATCGTCAAACGAACTTGAAGATCGAAAAAGAAAAAATATAGGAAAGAAACAAAAACGCAAACATCAAACAATTAGCGCGGAAAACCTGCGACTGGTAATGGGCGATTTTCTTCTTAATAATTTCGCATTCTTTGGTTCGATGCTCGATCAGGGCAACTAGGGCTTCCTCTTGCTCCTTCAACGAGTCGCCATCGTTGCCGCCGCCTCTCGACGCGTCGCCGCTATTACCACCAACATCTTGCTTCGCTGCAAGGGTCTCTCCATTGAGCTCGATCGCCTCGTCTTCCAGCTTCGGCTTCTTTAGCAAGCGCGAGGAATCCATCGGAAGAGGAACAGGAAGGGCAGAGGACACGGAGGCGAGGCCGCTACGACCTTAACCTCTATCGCCCGCAGCTTCCTCACGCCCTGGCTGTTACTTCGTTTGAGCCGGGCCGGGCAATTTATATATGGACGGGGATGTAAAAAATGAAAAGAAACAAAAAAAAAAAAACACCCTTAATATGTAAAATTATTAAATATCCTTATATTTTAATTATTTGTAAAAATCCTAAAAAAATTTAATTATCAACAAATAATATAAAAATTAATAGTTGCTAAGAATTCATAGTTATTATAATACAAATACTTCAATTCGACGTTAATAATATTATATTATAACAATTATATTTCATAATTATTATAATATTTACATTTTATCTCATATAAAAATTAATATATATTAATGCAGTCAACTTTTGACCCTCTTTCTTTGAGAGTGAATTCGCACCGACTACAATATTATCCTGTCAAACGTAACATAGGTTTGAGGCCATCAGTGCTCCTATAATACCTCTTCAATACTTAAGTCAGATAAAAAAATATAAAAAAATATAATATTGAATGCAGCTAGGAGAAAATAAAATATTAGAGAGCTTTTTCATACCTCAATCGACCCTTATAATATAGAGACTCGACCTTATCTCTTCATCCGTTACTAACTGTGCCTTTTAATAGGCTGTCAGGGGATAATCGTGTCTCGGGACTTATAATCCCTAGTACGTGAGCTCCTAATTGTTCGAGGTTCTAAATGTCTGAGTTCTCTCTGAGTCTCCAAAGTTTCCTTCCTTTTTTTAACTTTTATTTCATATATTGAAATTGGAGGTCAAATTGAGAAAAAAAGCAAACCAATACTTTCTCTCTCTCTATATATATATATATATAGATACAGAAATGATCTCCTACACAACTCTTATGTGAGCACCCATAAGCGTCTCCACCCTCCACCGTCT
>JBAMHZ010441407.1:0-21702 GCA_037177395.1 Alpinia galanga | reverse complement strand
GGCTCGCTCATTTGATGGAGAGGAGAAGGACCCCGAGTTGGTTTATAAGGTCTGGATAAAGGATAGGCTGGATGATTTCGTGGACAACCTTATTGAGATCGCCGTGTCGGAACAATCTGCAGACGCCATCAAGGTAAGCACTCTTTTTTCATTATGGATTGCGTAAATAGTGCTTATACAGAAGCCAATGCGTTTCCTTCGATTATTTTTCCCGTCGCGGACTCACCTCAGGATGTTGCTTTGGAGGCGATAATGGATTTTATTAAGTTGGGAAAGGACGGAAGGTTCCAGCTGGGTGTTTATAGCAGATTTTTGCATGCAATTGTAAGTCGCTTCCCCTGATCTACTTCTGAAATAGCTTTAACTGCATCTTGCGGGAAGAATATATAGTCCTTTTGAGCTCAATGTAGGAGTAATTCTCAGAAAGTTGATAATTCTTCCTGTTTTTTTTTTTCCTAGTACTTATCAGGTCATCTTTCTAAAGACACATCCTTCCTTGCTTTGTATTTGTCACTTGACTATAACTGTTTTTTGCTGGGCTTGGTCATGTCAATGCTTGGTATTTTTCGAACTCGTAATGGGGACTGGTTCTCTTGATTAATCTATTTGCAGACATCTCTACCCAGTTACGTTGGAGTCTTCAGAGTGAGTTAAAAGTACAGTATGATTAAATAGAGTGGAAATATAAGTTCACCTGCAGAACATATCATAGTTTCAGTTTTGTATGCCTGAAATAGGAATTCTTATCTGGATTGCTCCATAATTTAGCAGCAGAGATAAGCATGATATTTTTTTGGCATTGTCAGAAGACTGAGTATTGCTTTACCATTATAACGTATATCTTAGATCATGCAAGTGTTATTCCAAACAAAGTAATAATTTGAAAGATAATTCTTATATTATTTTTAAGGTTAAAATTTTGGTTGTTTCCTTGGAATTTTTTTGATGGAAACAATATTCTACTTAAGTAATACTTTGTACTATGTGTGCATTTTGTTGGTAGGTTTCTTAATTCTTGAATGAATGATAATTGTCAAATCAAGCATACAACATCGTCGTGGATCAGTATGGCTGTCAGTAGTTTGCCTCACTTCTTATGCTGTAGTTTGGTCTATTTCTACTGTTTCTGCTAACTAGTGCCCATTTTTCAAGTTTTATCATTTTTTGTATGACAAAGCCGCATCATTTGAAACTCTTGTAGCCAATGTTACCTTTTTTTTTTTAATTTCGAAAATCTTAAATTCTCTGCAGGTAAGTTCTACATCAGCTGTTGACCCTTTAATAGACTTGCTTGGATCAAAGTATTTCAAGTACATAGATATTCGGTATGGTATAGGTTTTAAGCTTTGCTGATGATTGTTCTTATTTGTTGTCTGAAGTTCACATATATTAGAATTTTACCATGTATCATCTATCTATAGATTCAAAATGCATAAACGATTATCATTCATGCTTGTTTTGCAAGCTGTATTCAAATTGTTGTGCATAAAGTTAAGACAATAACATTGTCAACTTTGTGCTCAACACAATACTACTGAAGTAACTTAGCATTGAAATGGTCTGTCAACCAACCTCTTAGTTGCTGACCATTTTCATTTTGGTTGTCATCTGAAATTTATCTTCTTCCTTAGAATGTTTTGAAGACTTTTTTTTTCAAGTTTCTTTACTATCTTGAGTTCTGTCCCTATACTAGTACTGGGTGCTGAAAGAAAATTAGAGAAATGGAACAAGCTTTAAGATACAGTCAAAAGTACATTTATTAAGAGTTATTTTCCTCCTTTTGGTTACTCTTTTCTTGTTCTTGGTATTGATGATTTGCACTTGTTTTCATGGGTAACAATTGAACTTGTAACTTCTTATTTAGTGATTTTAATTGGTCCACATATTTGAATTTTTTTTAACATGCTCACACTGAGTAATATGAGAATTTCATATGGGTACACGCTGTGCTTATTTTTCATATATCTTAATTACTATTTCTGTTTTCTTATATGTTCCAATGATTGAAAATTCATTTACTTTCTGTTGTTCATAACTGTCACATATTTAGTCTGCTTCGAGGCAAATTAAAATTTATCAATTTTTCATGTAGATATTTTACCTATACATGCATGGAGAAGATTATTAAGAACTTGGAATCAAGAATTATGAGTGGTAATGGAAATCTACTATCTCATTGGCAAGGAAGTCCACACCAATTTGAATATTCTTGTCATTTTTTGCTTACAATTTCTTTTCCAACAGAATTTGGAAATGTCAATTCACATGATGATGAAGATCTATCTCAAGCTTGGTAAGCTCCAAAATCATAATGGGTTTGCCTGATGATAATTTAAAGTTAAGACCTATGCTGGATTCTTTATCATCATAATCATCAGCATGAAGTGATGTTTATTCCATCTATCTTGGGTCACCTATATGTTAGAGTCTGCATCTCTTAGTAAAAAACACTGTGCCAAAAAATATATGGTTAGGGTAATTGTTATTTGAATAACTCACACTAACAATAACATCAACAACCAAGCCTCTAATCCGCTAAGTGGGATCAACTATATGAATAACTCACAACACAAAGGGAAAATTAATAGTGCTCTTTCTCCTCTCTCTTTATCTTTCTCTAGGGATCAAAAACACAGCTTGCATTTTCTACTACTGTAATTTGGCTGAGAAAGGATATCTCAGTGTGAAAGGAACATGGTTGGAATTGCTTGGTCAGTCTAATCACAACATTTACATCTCAGAGCATACTCCTGTGCAAAAAAATTCCCTAGAGGTGTTAAAAATGGCACTGCAGCCTAAATAGCTAGCTACTCATCCACTCCAGCTATTCTATGGATGTGGTTTCTTTTAATGTTAACAGAATGCATGAGAGCTACTAGTTTCAGTCTAAGCTGCAATATATCTCCTATTTATGTCATCGTTGATGATTTCACTCTGTCCTGTGCTTGTAGTTTTCTGCAATCTTTGAATCTTTCATTGTGTTTTATAGCATTAACTGTGGAAGACTATTTATCTTTAAGGTTGAAGATGATATTATTCTGACATCTTTTGGGTAATTATGCTCCAACACATTAGAAATTTCAATACAAATCTAACTAGTTTGTAACTAGTTTCGTTTACTCATTGTCAATTCTTCGTTCTCATCTCTGTGTTTCATTTCTGGAAGTGATTTTTGTTCATTCTCCATTTCTTTTATTTTTTGAACAATAATGTCTTGCAGATACTATCACATTCTATGTAGTGGCTAATATTCCTTCTTATTTTTGTTATTTGCAGTAAGGTAGACTTTGCTGTTCATATTATATACAACTTGTTGTCTCAATTCCCTCCATTAGAATTTGAGAAAGAACAAAGTTATGAGACTTGGAGCGAATTTGGTAAGTGCCTATCTCTTTTGTCAGTCAATGAAATTTTATGTTGGCATGCATGCAAATGTATTCTATTTTTTTTTCATGGTACAGGTAACATGTTTTGGCTATTCATTTGATGATTTGATCATAAGTTTGATGCATCAAGCCATTTTGCATAAGGATAATTTGCTTTATATCTGCTTGTTATAGTTTCCTCTCACCATGTCAGTTCATTTTTGCTGGACTAATACTTAGAATAAAAATGTTTTTATGTTACATGGTCAGCGAAACCTTTTCCTTTTATCTATAGCTAACAGTCAGAAACTGAAATGCTTGAGCTTTTGTTAGTACAGTCATTGCAAACATGTCTAGGCAAGCGTGTGGTTTTTTAAAGCGAACTTCATTTTTTTGTTAAGATAAACCTGAAGTTTTTCACATCATGATTATAGTAGTGCAAATTGCTTTGTGTTATGAGTGAGATTTTTTGTATCATCATGTAAGTTTTTTGTATTGTCTGGAGGTTCTAGTTTAAAATAGCATTTTAAGCGTATGCCCTTACACATACCTTGAAAGTCATGTAAATGCAGTCCACATAAAATGTTAATCCATTCATGAAGGACTGTCTTTTTCATTCTTGGGAGATGACTAATGAAATGCACAGGGAATGGATGTATTCCTAATTTTAAATTGTAAAAAGGGTTGCCTATTCTGAAGGTGAACAATGTAATTCATAAGCTCTGCTTGTACTGATAAATTTTTACAATTCCATCAGTTCTTTCTTTTTTATATCTGAAATAATATAAGCTGTAAGGTGTAGTTCAATGTTAGAGTGGATCATAATAAGTTTATCAGGAACATTATCCTATCTACCTATAGGTGAGGATTCCAAAGGGTCTGATCTGGTTCGTAAAATCTTACATATTAATAAACTGTAGCTTAAAATGTATTTGAAATTCATGACTAAGACTTATTCCAATGCAACAATCAGTTTTCACATTAAGAGCTTGCAAGAATACCATATAGTTTTAATCATAGTTCATGATGGTATCAGTCCAAAAAATATATGATGCTTCACAGTATCTCACAGTGACAATGACAATTCAATTTTCATAACTCGCTATTTATGAGAATTCAATTTCAAATATCACTGGCAATAGACCCATTACTCTTTTTATCACTAATTATTCATAGATCACAGCTATTTTCATAATTGAACCAACAGGTAGGTTAACCCTTAAGCACTTGAGAAATTGCAAGATGCCAAATATTTTCCCAAACTCGATCACTATCTGGCTTATTTTTCTAAGCCAGTGAATTGAGAAGTTAATATGATTGTTTGCTCTGTTAACTAATCACAGAATCTCAAACTTTCTAAATTGATCAAATTCTCATTCTTACGTCCCTAGCTGAGAATAACCTTCTAGTAGTTCATTGCTCCATCCAACTTCTGCAGCTTTAACTTTAGCCTTTCGGTCCTTCCCTGTTAAGTTGAATGCCTTTTGTAAGTGGCCATTAAGATCTTTTTTAGGGTGGACTGTAGGTGGCATGAAGACTCTAGGTTGGCCCCTTGCAGTGTTTGATGTTGCTACAGGGATCACCCTGAAGAGATGGAGCTATATGAATGCTCACTGGTTTTAGCCTTCTCAGTCCTTCCTTGACAAGTTGAAAGCCACCTAGAGTGGCCATTAAGATCTTCCTTTTGGTGGATCCATAGTAGGCATGAAGACTCTAGGTTGGCCCCTTGCAGGGTTTGATGTTGCTATAGGGATTGCCCTGATCAGATGGAGTTTTATGAATGGCAGTTAGTTGTTCCTGGTTGATGATTGGTTGGAACATGGATTAATAGATGAACTGAAGATATTGAACGATATAGAAAATGTTGCTGGTCTAAATCAGCCTATTTTCATATTGGGATGGATTGTTAGTTCCACCAATCCCACAAGCTGAATCATGTTCCTCCTTGATCTTGCCCTTGTCCTTCAGCTATTTTTTGTCCTGTGACTCAATCTCTTCTGTGCTCCTTGAATGCATTTATTAGATCTTATCTAGCAAGTAGAAACAATTTTCTTTCTTTACTAGTGCAAGCTTAGCCATTGGCATTCAAGATTTAGAAACCCAAATTTTGTTATTTTGCTTGTGCCTGTTGCTCTTCTATCCTTGTTAATTTTGTTTTTGTGCAAGTGTCTTTTACTTATAATTATGAATATTGCTGTAGGTCTTTCATCCGAGGAGCCAGAAAATATTTCTAGTAATGATATGATTTCAGATATAGAACCACATGATTTGAAGAAAGCTAACAAAAATGTAAGTGTGTGAGCTTGAACTGCGTTTTAATATATATGATATCACATAACAATTTTATTTTTTATTTATTTTTAAATGAAAGGAGGAACAGAGTAATGTAAAGTTGAAAATTAGTTTAGGTTCTTCCCATATGTTATGGGAAAAATTCTAAACTCATCTCAATGAATTTAATGTGTTGTTGGGAAATGAAAAGATTGCTATTTGTCATATAATTTAGAAAATATTTTTTTAGTTTTTTCTTTAAATATTCACACAGATATTTGTCACTACCTTTCTAGTTTATATAATTTCTGAAAATGTTATATGAATTGTCTCTGTACAGTTTTTATGCTGGTAAATGTCGCTGTTATACAATCATCAAGATTTCTGATACTGTAGAACATTGTTTAGTAACTTTAATTGCTATGCTATAGGTTTAATCTTTTCTTTGATTCCTTGCAAATGATATCTAGTCCCATCGTCCTTTTCTCCCAAATTTTGGTGCCACTGAATTATTCTTGCTTAAAAAAAGAGCAGTCCGATGCACGAAGCTCCTGCTATGCGGGATTCCGGGAAAGAGACTATTGTATGCAGTTTCACTCTACTTTGCAAGAGATTGTTTTCAATATTCGAATCTGTGACCTCTAGATCACAAAGCAACAACTTTATCGTAATCATTCTTGCTTATTGTACAAAATTCTAACAATGTGATTCTTCTATTTGTATGATGTTGTGTTCTTGTATAGAAATGCACATTGATTTGTTCTCACAGTGCTGTTGCTTGTCATAAGGATTCATGGTTCTCTCAATCTGATTATCCATCAACAACGTATGAGAAGCATATGTTAATTTAGTTGTTGCATATGCTTTAGCTTGAATAAATGAGCCCTCAATGTGCTAACTTGACCTCACGTTTTACTGCTGCTGCAGGTCTCATCCATGAGCCATATTTCTAAAAAAATTAGGTTAAGATTCACCAAAGCTTGGATTTCCTTTCTCAGATTACCACTTCCTGTTGATGTGTACAAGCAGGTAACTTAGTTTAGGCCCTATTTTTCTTCTCATTTTTCATTTATTTAATTTCAGATATCTTTAATTATTTAACTTAGTTTGACAACTTGTTTATGTTATCATCTGTTACCAAATTTTTCTGTTCTTTTTAAAGCTTGCAAGTACGTATATCTGATTCTACACATAGATGTGACTCGTCCAAACCTAAGATTTATCCTTTCTTTATGGTATGTCCTACAAAGCATCTGTATTATTATTCAGTAGATGCCAATTGTTGCAGAGATATATAGTCATGCTAACAGTGGTGCAGTAGGAAAATGAAATGTTAATTAATAAATTTATCATAAAGTTTTAACCTTTTTTTACTTCAAATTTATCTAAAAGTTTCACTTCCAATTCATATAAAAACTTTTTAACTCGACAATTCTGTCCAACCTTCCACATGACATGTTTGATTCTGGTAATTATAGATTCCCTTGGAATGATTCCAAATGTTTTTTTCCTTAGAAAAAGCTTTAATTATTATATTAAGGAAGTTTTAAACTTTTAGTTTTCTCTTTTATTGTTATTGAAAGAAAGGAAGTATTTCAAGTAAAAAAATAGATATTATTTTAAAGGGATAGATCTCATTTTGAAAGGAAAAGAGTTCTAACAATTAATATTATTTGAGATTATACAAATGGAAATTGAAAATTTCTTATTAAAAATTATATGAAAATTGAAATAGAGCAATTCTTATTCAACCTAAAATAAGTAAGTCGTGCTTGCCTTTTATTCTGTAAACATTGCTTTTGTATTATGGATTTTCATAGACTACATTCTTACATTCAAAATGTTTTATAGCAATTATTTATGGTGATTTGACCAATATGGTTTTTTAACAGGTTCTTGCATCACTTCACCAGAGCATTATACCATATATGACAAACCCTTCTATTCTGTGGTGAGAAATGCTAAATACTTAATTGTGGTTTAAAGTGAGCCCTCACTTTGGAAGCCTAACATGTTTACTGCAATTTTCAGTGATTTCTTAACTAGATCATATGACATTGGAGGTGTAATTAGTGTGATGGCACTTGATGGTCTTTTCATTCTTATGACGCAATGTGGTGTGGAATATCCCAAGTTCTACGAAAAGCTTTATGCATTGTTAACACCAGCTGTTTTTATGACAAAATTTCGATCAGCATTTTTCCAAGTATGCTTTCCAAAAGATATAGTTCAATTTTTCAAGTCCAACAATGAATCTAGAAGGGCTTTTACTTTTACATGTCTCAGTAAACTATTTTCTGACATCCAATACCATGTTTTTGCAGCTCCTAGATACCTGTCTCAAATCTTCTTATCTTCCAGCATACCTCGCAGCTGCTTTTGCAAAAAGGTTGAGCAGATTGGCTCTATCTGTACCACCATCTGGGGAATTGATTATTATTGCTTTAATTCACAATCTGTTGCGTCGGCATCCATCAATTAATTTTTTAGTTCATCAGGTATCTCTCTTGAAGGTCCCTCTCAAGAATTTTATGCTTTCTTCAGCATTGTCAGTAGTCAGATCAATATGTGCACGTATCTGTTTTAGTTTAATTATAACATCTTATGTCTGATCCTAAATATCACAAAGCATTAGTACTTTTCAAATAAAATTTGTTATCATCGTAGTATTGTTTTGCAAGTTTTTGCTTCTTCTCTCTATTCTTTTGTGATTCTCATTATGCTTTTATCTTTATTTAGCCACTAGGTGAGGAAAACCATGATGTATCTATGGAAAATACTGGCTCTATTGAGGATTCAAGGGGTCCAGCTGCGAGCAAGAAACTTGGCATAGATCCATTTGACAATAGCGAAAGTGATCCTGCAAAGTCCAATGCCATGAGTAAGTTCTATCCTGAATCATGTCTAATACTGGATTATTAGTCTGATGGATCTGTTTTCTTACTGCAGGAAGTTCATTATGGGAAATTGAAACCCTCCGACATCACTACAATCCAGCAGTCTCCAGGTAGTCAACAATTTTATTTTATTATTATTTTTTTTTGCATCCTATTTTAATTATCTTAATTTCATTGTCAGATTTGTGGCTTCACTTGAAAATGATCTTACCGTTAGAGCCAAAACATCTGAAGTCACTGTGGCAGATTTTGCTTCTGGATCTTATGCCACAGTTTTTAGAGATGAGGTCAGTTTTCAATCCAAGACATTTCTCGTTTTTCTCATCTATGACCTCCATTCTTGTGTGAGGTAGTTTCCAGGAATTAACCATGATTATTGTTTGTCCACCCTATGGAGAATCCTCTGGTTTAATTTGGAATGAAGCATCATTGATATTTGATGACAAATGTTGAGTTTTATTGGATGTAATACCATTGAATGATGACCCTCTGGTTTATTAGATCTCTACTCCCCAAACAGATCCAATGGTTTTTTGTGATCTTTGTTTCAAAGTTTATGGAAAGCTTATAGAAATGATGGTCTTGCAGATCCGCCGACGAATTAAACAGGTTCCACTTGCTTTTTACCAAGTAATTCCCCCCTCGCTGTTCAGTGACTCCGACTTCCCTGGCTGGACCTTTGGCATTCAAAATAACGAGAAGCAAGAAACAAAAGCTGCGCCAAATGAGGTGGCAGCGTGAATGGTAACAGTTTAGTTTGACAAACAAAGGAGGTGAGCCTGAAGATTGGACTTGAGTTGACTCAGCATACACCACTCAATTGAATACGATGGCAAGTAGCAAGGATGGCGCACAGTTCAATTCCTTCTTCCACCATCACTTAGGCGATTTTGATTATAGACGAATCTTTTTTATGTATTATCTTGACTTCCATGCAAGTCGGAAAGTAAAATGTCGTTGGATTTTCAAATTATTTGTGCCTTTCAAAATGATTAATTGACGTGACGCTTATGGAACTCTTCACATAACGAGTTGTCTTGTCCTTGCTACTAGTGGAGGAAATTATGTTTGATTGTAGCCAAGCTCTGCAAATAGCACTCACGTTCAAACCCTGCTGGTTTTCCATTGTTAAGGTGCACGCCTAGTTATGCTATAACAATTTGTAATTTTGTCTGCTGAAGCATTTTGCTTGAACCTATGCTCTAGTAAATAGCTGTGTCCGCCAACTTAATAAACTCATCATGGAGCTTAGTTGGCACCAATCTTTAGCAACTTTATTCATCATGGATCTTAGTTGGTGGCGGTGGCGGGAAATTGTTAATCATGCTTTCTCCTACTGAATTCAGCCTTTCATCTTAGCAGAAATCATTGATGAACGGACAAAATCTTTTCTGTTTATCAAATTTCAGAAATTGCAGTTAACATGTATGCTTTAAAAGCAAGCAGTTTTCTTGCAACAAAACGAAAAATTATATCAGAGGAAGAAGCTTCTACAAGTTATCAATGAAAACATAATGAAATCCCTTTCAGCAAGGGAAGTTGATTGCAAACCAATCACAAGTAACTTCATTTCTATTCAATTTAGAGGAAGAGAATCTTTTCACATATAATCAAGCAAAATGAAGACCGTCCAATTTACATCCATTTCCAGTTGGTTTCAAGGATAGCAAAAAAGAGCAACCACACAATAAATAAATAAAAAAGGCTCAAACTCTACCAAAGACTCAAAACATCAAAGCACTAGTCTACTTTAGGCATATAACATCCAAAGTAACAATGGCATCCAAAACTCTACTAATGCCCGGGCACCGGTCCTTCAGCATCAAACAACCACCTCCAACACCCCTCCACCAGCAGCCCCGACAAGTTTCCAAAGAGACTGATCAGATGATTGAGTATATAAAAGCATAGACCTGCAAATAAGAGAAATGCCAAATATTTAGTTTGATTTAATTGAGAGGAATTCATATGGATACCAAACAAAAGAATATAATCACTCTTATAATCAAATATTACAAGACAAGTTTTGACCAAACATAGTAATGTAATATTAATTATATTCCATTACATTACATTACGCCTTACCAAATGCAGCCTAAATAAAAAAGTTTGACAATATTTTCATTTTAAGTAATTTTATAATACAATATTGCAATAAGATTACCGGTGCAATCCTAGATTTGAATAAGAAACATATCACAAAAACAAACTGAAAATTTTTATTGGTTCAATCGCTTTAAATAATTGTAGCATAGATGAAAGTATGACTCGCATTAAATATAAAGGACAAGGAAGTAGAAAGTACAGTGAATAGAGTTTCCAGTGCTTCGTAATTGACTTTTGAGCTGAAAGTCTGAAACAAAGACAAATTTGGGGAATACACATGACAATGGATGTACATACAAAACAGGGTTTGAATCAAAGGCATAGAGAATAGGCAAATTGGAAAATTCATAGCAAAAAAGTGAGGATGGAAAGAACTTGCAGGGAGAGAACAAAGAAATTGATCCCTAAAGGAAAAGAAAGAGGGAGCAATTTAATTTTGAAATTGATTTTTTAGGCTTTCCACCCATTTAGCCATAGCTAAAATGAGGAACTCAAGAGAAATAATTCCTCCAATTCTTCCTTCCATCCCTCGCCTTAGACAAAAACAGAGGGAAAGGTGGATGGTTACCTTATACATTTCCTTACCCCAATTTACTTCCTCTTGTGTTTCTGCACAAGGAAACATATCCTAGAGGAGCAACTAGATGACAAATCAGACTTAAGTATTGCTCCGATAAAGATCTTTTTATCTTTTTACTTAACAACCACCTCTTGATTTGTCGCTCAGTACTACTATAAGCTTATTAACTTAATATATTTTAGACATTCATAGTCTATACCCCCATAATGCATTGGGTGCTGACCTCTATTGTATATCCATATGGAACTGTCACAGGACTGCGACTCTAAAACTTTTAGCACTGGAAGGTTGGGGTTAACACAAAACATCTACCATGCAGAAAGAAAAAACATTATTTTAAATTTAGATGAATAACTGTGGGATATGTATTAATTACATAGAAAGTGGAACATATGCCAAATACAAGCACATATTATATAATATGCAATTAACAAATACAAGTTATTTATAAAATGTGATCCTTACTCAAATGTGATTTGGAATTCAATGGTTACATCAAAATTCTAAAGATATTTATAAGGGTGAATCAACATCACGTGCACAACCACTTGGACAAATTGTTTTTGTTTTTTTATATTCTCAAAACACAATCAAGCAAACAGTGAAAAAAAAATATCAAAATTATCACACAAGAAAGCACATGTACAACTGTACCTCAATCTTAAGACCAACGAACAAATAAAGCCGAGAAAGAGACATCAAAAGTCTCCAAGTGCTTGTGCCATCATTGCATTTATCTGGATCAAAAATAAATCATAAAATCATTTTAAGACAACATGATCACAAATTAAGAATAAAAAATGAAGGTTCTAATTTTTTTTTTATATATAGCTAAATTATCAAAAAAAATTAAGTCTTATCCATAAGAATAACAAAATTTTAACAAGAATCTTACTGAATAATCAAATAATTTAGATAAATTAATATATAATTTGATATGTTAATATTTAATTCAAATATGGTAAAGAAAAATAAGCAAGATAAAATTCATTTACCTCCTTTGTAGATAAACTGAGTTCTCTAAGGTCATCTACCTGAAAATTAGAGCGCAATAATTTTAATGTCACTTTGGATAAATTGAACATGAGTGCTAAATGATTAAAAGGGACTTAGTGCTAAATTATAACAAATCATAAAAATTTAATGATTAAAAGGGACTTGGTGCTAAATGAATGGCAAAAAAAAATCTCATGCAAAACTACGTATAATAAACTCAATATAATCCGACTTTTCTTCAAAATCTTATTGACGAAAACTTCATACACTGAATTTTTTTTTAATAAAAATGTTATGACTATCAAACAACCAACAAATTGCTTAATTATTATCTTCATTCTTTGTTCCATTTATTTAAGATCAGTTACATGAATCTCTATTAAACAATATACCAAACTAATAGTATTGAAATTTATTTTTATTATATTGACTAATAATTTTAAGTACTCTTTGCCCTTTGCACTTTTACTTTAATAAGTCTAACTCTTCTAACTTTAAAATTTATCGATCACTTTTAAAAATATTAATACTATCTCAATCAAAATAAAGTTTTTCATTTCAGTTTGGATATTTCTTTATGAAACTTACACTCTTGAAGGGCTCTGGAGTTTCTTCACGAAGCTCCAATATATATGTTGTTCTCCTCTTCCCAATGCCCTATTTAATGAATAAAATTTTTAGCAAATTCTTCGACTTTAAAATGTGAAAAGAAATAAATTTTAAATATACCTTTAATCCCTCAAGCTCCTTTCTGCAATGCCAATAAGAGGAAATATGTCAAATATTTAAACCACAAAAGAACAATTTGTACAATGAATCATGATACCCTTTATATTGAATTTGCACTGATTGAGCCACAACTTTCTAAAAAACTAAAACTAAACAGATCATAGAGCAAGATATGATAAAGGGACAATAATATAAATTTACAATGTTCAACATCCAACTGCACATCTATTAGCTTCTCTAGAATAACTTCTATTACATCAGTCTTTCCACTAGGTCTAATACTATTTTACACAATTTTAAAGATGCAAAAATTAAAAATAAATAGACCACAACTACTAATAAAAAAATAATAAAAGTCTAAGTTCATGAAATAAGCACATCTAATCTTTAAAACTAAACTAAACTGAATGTGAAAAACTACTTTTGTAGTCATATCAAAATAGAAAATTAACATACCTATTTGTAATAGTTTCAAGTATTATCAAAAATAAATTTATTAAATTATGCATAAAAAAATAACTTACTTGCTAGCATTGTTGAGGAAAGTAAGACGATCCTGCACCAGGGATTTCTGGATAGCGAAAAAAAAAAAAAGAGAGAACAGATCAACTACCAACTCATTCAAGATAAAAATATAAATGAAAATAAATTCATGTCATGCACGACCTTAAATTCTATCATTTGAATTTTAAAATTGTCCTGTGGAGTGCTAAATTTGTTGAGAAAAGAAACTCCCGGTGTCAAATAAATCTCCTCTGTGCTATCATAATATTTAGAAAATGATGGTACGTTATCAGCTCTCTTGTGCTTCTCATATTCAAGGAGTGTCTGCATATGACAAAAACTCAAATAAAAGATGATGCATAAAAAAAATCTCAGATGATTCTATTCTAACACGTGTAAAATGAAGTAAATAAAAATTACTGTCAATTGAACATCAATATAGAATTCTATGATTGATAATTGATTATATGGTACATAAAACATAATAATCCAACACAATCACTCTACCCTTAGTGCCGCATAGGAAATATAAATCAAGGTATGTAATTTACCACTCAGTGTAGGCACAACCCTGCTCCACACTGATTATTACATCACAAACCACTCGGCGTCAAGAAATTTTTTAGCAAAACCCCATACCACCTCATATGAGGTGTAAAATGCAAAGTCTCTTGTACAACTCTCAAAAATAACTAATTTTTATGCTTTCATTCATTTATTCTACAAAGAAATATATTTTAATTGATGATGAAAACAAAAACTAAATTATAGGGAAAAAAAGTCATCAGGAGAAAAAAAAAACTTAGCATCATATAAGGAACATGGGTCTCCATCTTTTTGATAAAAGGATAATTTTTTTAGTGAAGTGAAATTGCTAATCATCCTCCAGCACTGCATATTGTATGGTAATCAAATGAGAAGAGAAAAGATAGTATCCAAATTAAAAAGTTGTCAAATTTCCTAAGACTATAGTAAGGATTAGAAGAATGAATCACAAAACGCAAAAGGGAGAAAATGATCCAAATTATGAGAAGAAAAAAAATTGTTAGGATTGTGATTCAAGATGTGCAATTTGGCTCCAGAGTGGCATTATAAACTTGATAATCAATCAAAGCTAATGCTGCAAGGAAATAAGAGTGATGACTTATTTCACATAATTGCTAAGCCAAAATTACATCCACCAACCAATAATTCAGAAATAAAACATGTAATTTAGTACAACACATGTCATTATATTTGCCATAGTACGTCAAGTAATATTGGACAATTATAACCAAACTAACCAGGAATGGATATAAAATAATATAATATTTCATTGAGTAGCATAGCAATAAAAAAACTAAGTTGATGTTGATTCATAATAAAAATATATAATTTCATATCTTCATTCAAGCCAAATATTATTATTGCATTTCATTGAGAATTCAAATGAAATGAGCAATATGAGACTTTCTTATCAAATACTTTTAACATAAAATAATCATCAAATGGAAATCAACCTAGAGTAACTTCTAACTCTCTCTCAATTGATTTTGCACTTATTGCCTTTCTATGAATTAATGTAACAAGACTTAAATCTCTTAGGTCATTCTATCTCTTCATTTGCAAGGTATTTTTATATGTTACTACCAACTTTGAGTTTTTTTTTTTAATTATACTTCTATTATATAATATAAAATTCATCAATTTTTCTTTCTTTTATCATATATTCACTATATTTTTAGGATATTTAATTTCCAATGGGTCAGATTTATTTTTAGTTGGTAAGTTAAACTTTCAATACTTTTTTAATTTATAGATTCATATAACAAGATTGGTATCGCATCATATTAAATGCATTGAATCAAACTACTCCTCATGGTTCTTTTCCCTTCCGATTCACATGTACAAACCTTATCATTATATATGTGAAATGTATCATATGAAGGGGAGTCATAATGGTAAAAGTTGTTGCCTTGTGACCTATAGGTCATAGGTTCAAGTAATAAAAATAGTCTCTTATAAAGCAGAATAAAGTTGCGTACAATCGACCCTTCTCCGGGACCCCACATGATGGGAGTTTCGTGCACCGGGCTATCCTTCTTATGTAAAATGTATCATAACTATGAATAAATCATGAATCATTTAATTCTAACAATTATGATCATAAGTTTTTTAATAGAAATCATAAGCAATTTTTTCAACTTTTCTCTATAATTTTTCTCTCACTGGTCTTATTATAATAGAAAAAAATATACAATAATATAATTTAATGCTAACAATACTAGTAAAAAAAGTCGCAACATTAGTATACATCAATTTCATTTTGGAGTGAAAGATTCTAAAATTGAAATATAGACTAGATAAATATTCATAACAATTTCACCAAGCTCATTATTGAGCCCCTAGGTAGCAAAGTCTGATACCAAATAGTTGACAATATAGAGAAAAAAAATATGATCAAACACATGATGTAAGCATTAATTCAAATACAATTACCTTCTCATAAAAATTTCGAAATGACCATGAAATGGTAGTACAAGTCCTGCATAAAACATTCATTAATATAGAATTTCATCTCGTATAAAAAAATGTTTTTATATATAGTGCAGCAACAAAGAACTTTACAAAAAAATGTAGCCTTATTGTACTTGTGGGTTAGTATAACACCATCCAAATTTCCTCAAAGGAAGGTCACACAAACAAGGATATTTAAATGAGGATAAATGCACCATTGTATTAATTTTTCAGCATTTCTTTACATGAAAATGAATTGATTTAAACTAGTAGTTTAAAACAATTAAAAATAAAGATTAAAAGTAATATTCAATTCCATTTCCTTTGGTAAAAATTTTACTCAAGTGGGAAGTCATAGCTAACAGGATCATAAAAAAAACTAACTAATACTTTGAAATCGATGTTCTGTCTATTTATTCATTTTTCCATTTTTTACTGGCGAAATAGGAAAGCTATGGCACTCAACCATTGCTCAAAGACTTTTCTTTTCAAAACTTTCTAGTCATACAACAGGCAGATACTTCACATGATAACATTAGAAAAACGTGACTCTCATATGAAATAATATCAGCCCTTCAAATCAAACAGATCGTCAGTTAATGTCTTCTAACTTATCCACCCATTAACTGTCTTAAAGTAATAAAAATAAAACATGTATAAGGTAAAGGAAATCTCACTTGGGAGGTTTGAAAGACTCCCCAACTTGACGCCAAAGCTTACATGCGGTCACCTGACAGAAGTAGATCAACTATATCAGGCCAAATTAGTAAATGCAGACTTCAATGCAATTAACAGAGTTAGTTCAAAAAAAATTTTGGTTTTAATAGTCTACAAGTTCTATGTTATGAACCAACAGGTGTCAGCATAAAATAAAGTCGGATAGAAAAAAAAAAAGGCATACAGTTGGTGCAAAATAAATAAATAAACACACACAAAAACAACAACCACGTCTTGTTGTATCAGTAGTAGTAATATTTATGCCCCTGCAGGAAGGGTCGGCTGGCGCATGCAGATGTTGCACAATGGACTACGGGTCAATCTTTGCACAGTGATAGTAATATTTATGCAGCTTAAATTGTACCATTAACATGTTTATTAACTATATAAATTTTTAACAATTTGGCTAAGATGTAATGGTCATTTATTGTCTTAAATTATGTTGAAACTGAGATTTACTCATATAAAATGCATTAAAGATGAATTCAATAGGGTACTAGTAAAGGATGAGAAAATCAAGAAGCATTGAAAGAGGTATTTTCATAACTTTTTAAATGACCATTAGACTGGATGATATTCCAAGATATGGAGAATTTTAAAAAAGAAAGGTATCAACATAGCATATATTGACAAGAGTGAAGACTCCAGCTGAATTAATTGAATTATTTCAGTTACATCAAGAATCAATTTTAAAACCATACATTGTTTCGGTCGATGTGACAAATGAAGGAGTAAATGCAAAGCTCAAATCTTGGTGAGAAACACGAGAAGTAAAATATTTTAGATTTAGTAGAGTAAAAATAGAATATATAAAAATTAAGTTTAATAGTAGATGTGACAAGCCAATTGTTAAGATATAAAATGGCGGACTACCTGCAACTGAGGACTTTAAGTATCTAAGATTGTTTTTTCAAAGGGACAGAGGGGTTGATAGAAATATTTTACATAGAACACAAGCAAGACAATTGAAATGGAGGAGGGTGTCAGATGTTCTTTGTTATTGTAAGATACCTTTAAAACTTACAGGGAACTTTTACAAAACAATAGTTAAACTTACTATGTTATATGGAGTTAAATCTTGTAAAGTGAGCACGTGAGCAAAAGATAAAAGTTGTAGAGCTAAGGATATTAAGATAGATGTGCAAACATATGAGCATGGATAGAATAAAAAATAAAGCAATAGAGAATGCCACTATTGAGATAAAACTGTGAGAGACATGTTTAAAATGGTGTAGACATGTACTAAAGTGTCAATAAATGTCCCAGTTAGGCGATAAGAGACTTTGACAAATATGAACATGAACTAAAAAAAAAAGACCAAAGAAGACTTAGTTACCAATGATAAAACTCGTATAAATATAGATGAGGATATAGTAAGGGATTGAGCCCAATGTCATAGGAGAATCCATATGGTTGACCACATTTAATGGGATAAAGGCTTTTTATTATTGTTGTTATAATATTATAACAAAATTAGTGGGATTGTATTGATATAGATAAGTTATTTTATAATTTATAAATTATCATAGTATTTATATAATTTGTGGTACCTGCAAATAATCAATCTACTCTAAGTATCCGCATGTTTACCCATAAATACCAAATGTATCAATATCCAAACCCAACTTACAACAATATACAAATATCCAAACCTGATTCATTTAAATTAAGTATCGAGAGGTAATGAGTTAAAAGGGTACCCATTGTCATCCTTAAATAAGCTCCATGTATTCCATCCCAAGAGGCAAGGACTAACACAAATGTCAACATACAGTTAGGAATGAAATGGAACCTAAATGTGAACTTGAATGGATCTCTTTGTTTGCTTGCTTGCAATATTCACATTAATATTATACCAACTAGAGTGTCTGACAGTCTCAAGCACATGCTTCATGAGAATGTTCTAGAATTTACAGGTACATTCTATAAATTTAATTGTTGAATGCTTATTAAACTGATTTCTTATTCTACCAAAAGATGATGGGAAAAAAGGTTCTAAGAAATAACATATGATGACAGTTTGATCTATGCAAGAACTAAGAAAAAACACTAAAAGTAACTCCTTTTGTGTACAAGATTGTATCTTAAATCATAAATAGAAGTATGTTCTAAAGGCTCGAGGAGAAAAACCCAATGATGAAAATAGTACACATACCTGATCGTAACCACCCAATCTAGTGACTGCTCTCCATAACCTGCCATAGAAGAAAACAAAAAACAGTGTTTGCAGTTTGAATGTCACAGAAACGCCAAGAAACAACCAATAAAAGATGTTCAATTTACTTGAGACAATTTAGCAGCTCGCCATAAAACTTCGGTGGTTTATATTCCATGTTCCTTTCCCGGTAGAAATCCTCCAGCTCCTTCACAAAAGCAGCTTGTTCTTCCTCAGAACCAGACTCATCACCATCAAAGTAGGGTACAATGGTAAATGAGGTACTGGAACCTTCTATAGGTATTGAATCCTCTACTCCTATAATTTCCTCTTTTAAAGGTGTTTTGCCATCATTATCATTGGGGCAAGGTCCCTTCATATCAGTATCTATTGATCCTGTGTTATTTTGAGACAGTGCTGCCAAATCCTCTTTCATTTCTCCAGCCTTGTGATCTGTGGCACTTATCTTATCTGAATCAATCTCCATAGGTGTAGCAGGCACAGTAGCATCATCGTCAGTGTGTCTTCTTATGGGCATCGAATCAGTTTTCATCTCAAATGGCGTGCAACTAGTTTGCACCTCCAATGGTGTGTCACCAATCTTATCTGATTCCATAATCAAATTGTTCTGTAAAGATGCCTGGAAAGGTTCAGAGGCAATGCCATCTTTTTGATCGACTAAGAATGTGTCATCAATTGCCTTCTCTGAAGGTGTGCCATCATTTTTCTTCTCTAACAGTGTATCATGAACCTTCTCAGAATTCTCAGCCAAAATATGTTCTGCAGATGGATGGATAGCAGTGGAGTGATCAGAGGATAGCACATGGAATTGCTTGTCTGTTTCATTCTTTAAAACTGTAGCATCAATCTTGTCATCCACGAGGGTGCCATTAGGTTTCTCCTCCAAGGGCATACCATTAGCCTTGTCTAATTTATCAGCCAAATTGTGTTCCGAAGATGGATTGACAGATCCAGAATCAACACTCATTGTCATAGCCATTTGAGTATCTGTTTGCTTCTCCATGAGTATGTCATCATTTTCCTTCTCCAAGGATGCACCATTTGACATCTTCTGGGGTCCCTTATCGTGATCCATATCTGATTCCATAGCCAAATCAACCTCTGCAGCTGCATCAACAGATTTCAAGTTAACAATAAATAAGCCTGTCCATGCAACAACAAGCTCTGTTTTCCACATGCTTCCACTCCAACAAAGTCTACAAGCCTCCATCATGAAATTAGTTTCTGTGCTTGCGGCAAGGTCATTTATTGCATGCTTCCGGCCAGCATTAACAATCAACTCAGTCGTTGGTAATGTCATAAAGGCATATCAGCAGACAACTAGTTAACTTACAATGCGAAAATATATATATATATATATATATTTTGACCATGAAAATCTGTAAGAACTAGAAAAAAAAAACTAAACCCGTGTTTTTTATGTAGCCTATAATTATCTGAAAAGGACTAATTTAGTTCTTGGGGGAAAAAATAAAGTCTGGATGCTCCAAAGAGAGAAAATTAGAAAAGGGAAATCATGTTCAAACTGAATCCACAACATATAAACCCTATCAACTTGATTTTTTCGATTCCCATGAAAGGGCCTATGCAAAAATCAACTTTGTTCTGTAACATAATGAACAGATAAATAACGCATCCTCAAATCCTTCAAAATTGCAACACGATCAATTCATTGATGCGGCGGATCAAACCTGGAGGAAACAGAATGGAGGAACAAGGTAGTCTGGAGACGTCGGCGTGAGACGCACACCGCACCGCCGATTCTTCCACGAGAAAGAAGCGATATTAGGGAGAACGTACGCCTGCGGGCCACAGAAACTTCAGATTGACTCCAATGGCGAGGAAGCGCTTCGATTCGCTCCAAAACCCTAGGATCGTAAAGGAAAGGAGCGGAAGGGAAGGGAACGGAGGCTAACGCAAAACTCGAATCATGAAACGGATGGGAGCCCAATTTGGGATACAAGTACCACTTACCGTGCAAGGAGTCCTTCTCAGCCGTAGGATCTATATCTAAACTGGGCCACGAGCGTAGATCAAAAGCGCCACATCGGACGCGGGGCACCGTACCACGATCTATCCTCCACTAATTCAGGATTCTATATTTTCATATTTAACCAAAAAAATATGAGATTTTTTAATAAAAATAATTTTTATTTATTTATTTATGTTTAATTAGCATTGGATATAATTTTATCCATCTAAACAATCTATATAAAAGGAACAATTTGGCCCGGCCTTGGTGCGATCATAAAATTAATAGTGGATTTTTCAGTAAACCAGGATCAAATTCCAACTTTAACTTCTGAAGGAGTTTTTGGATGTCAAACAATTTTGATGGGACTATGTGTATTTTTTGAATTTGTCTGGTGTGCTTCAAGGAAAAGGAAAAAAAAAAACTCCCTTTACATGTTACTGTTCCATAATACTCTTGCCTCTATATTTACCCAAGGCAAGCTTTAGGGGCGTCGAACTCGAACCAAAACATTAGGTTGCTCTGAGACAAGCTCTGCTGCAGTTTTTGGAGTTTTATTCACTGCTCCGTGAGAGCTTGTGGTTTTCCCCCCTGCTTTAGTTATGCACAAGTTCTTTTATTTACGTGTCTTGTGGTACTTTTGGATCTGTTCATTCGTTAAATGATGTTTATTTTACTTAATTTTGCACTTAGCTTTGGGTTATATCATATGAATATATCGATGCTCAGATTTTTTATGAACCTCTGGAGTAATTAAGTATAGATTCTATTCGACTGCAACAGTAAAAAATTTTGGTCTTTTATTCTGCCAAAGTTAATAATAGGATAGACGATCATTGGTGTCCCGATTAATAGTCCTCTGATGCCTAAATTAGAACTGTACAGTGGGCGAG
>JBAMHZ010441398.1:0-10102 GCA_037177395.1 Alpinia galanga | reverse complement strand
TGAAGTTCGTGAAGTCTTAGACGAGTGAAGTTTAGGCAGTGGAAGTCCTGGATGAGTGAAGTCCTAGTAAGGTGAAGTCCTGGGCTTGTGAAGTCCTAGTAAGGTGAAGTCCTGGACAAGTAAAGTCTTGGCAAGAGAAGTCTCGGCAGGTTAGGTGACCGTGCTTGGCAAGTGAAGTTCTGACAGGTTAGGTGATCGGATGTTGGACAAGTTTTGATGGATTGAGGTCAACCAGACACCAGGTAAGGGGGTATAGGGTAGGCTCTCGATTGAGGAAGTTTCGGCTATAGGATTGTTCGAAATAGTGATTGGTCGAGGCACCAGAAAAGGCGGTACCTTGACTGATTGTGTTTATGCTTGGAAGGAGACATCTTGACTGACTGCAAGGTGTGCTTAGAAGCGAGACACACCCAACCAGCACCTCAATTGATAGTGTCATCAGTGGAGGCAGCATCACGTAAAAATCACTATTGCGTAAGTGTATTGTGTTTATTTACTTATATTTTATTTCTGTTGCATTTAATTTTATTGTAGACAAACATAAATGTGAAAGAAACATCAAATCGATAAACGTCGTTATTCACCCTCCTCTAACCGATGTATAGCGAAGCCAACGGTCCTCTACACGAAGTTCTCTCTTCCTTCAATTTCTCTTCCTCCTTCTATTCTAACAGCATACATGAAAAAATCTCACTTATCTCGCTACTCTACCTCCGTCTCAATTCTAATCAAAACTAATAACATTATATTATAATAGTTATAAATTATAATTATTACAATATAGATACTTCCACCCAATGCAGCAGTTAAGATCTGATCGACATTAATTAATTAATAATAGTTATTACAATATAAATAATTTATTTTTTTAATAGCTTGTATGATCTATGGGATTTTGAGGATTCTAAATCAACGAAAATAAACATATTTTGAAAAATAAAAATAGAACTAAAGTAAAATCCAATTCAATTTTTCCACTTAAATAATTTTTCCACTTTTAGCTAATATAATTCAATTTTTATACGTTTAATGGAGGCATTAAATTAGTAAACCGTAATGCCAGCTGGCACGGATTTCCGACCGTTGGGTCGTGTCCAATCCAATTCAAATAATTTTTTGGCCGTTGTAGTCATCGCCCGCCTTCGCAATCTAAGTTAAGCTATTTAGCAGCTACCCCCCTCGCTTTCTTATTATTATATTACTCCATCTCTTCCTTCTCCTCCCTCTTTGTTGAGCTCGAAGCGATGGTTTCCAAATTTGCCACCAGGTCCTCTTCCCGCCGCAATCGGAGCCCCGTCCGGCACTACCCCTCCGGAGGCAAGAGGAGTACCCCGCGGTCCTCGCCTTCTCCGGTCAAGGCCGCCATCGCTCGCTCCGTCCGCTCCTGCCGTCGCCGCCTCGCCAAGCTCTTCTCCCATCTTGCAGTCCTCGGCCGCGGATCCCCCAGACCCCACAAGCGCGGATTTCGCCGCCTTAGTTCCACCCCCACCAAACCCCTCCTCCTCCCCTCAACTCCGACAGCAACGGAGGCGGCGAGGCTTCCGCCCCCCTCTTTCCCCGAGAAAAAAACCCTCTTTTTGGACCTCGACGAGACCCTGGTTCACTCCCGCACCGATCCCCCGCCCGATCGCTACGACTTCACCGTCCACCCTTCGATCGACGGCCGCGTCGTGCCCTTCTACGTCCTCAAGCGGCCGGGAGCCGACGAGCTGCTCCGCGCCGCCGCCGCGGTGTTCGAGGTAGTGGTGTTCACCGCCGGGTTGAGGGAGTACGCCTCCCTCGTTCTCGACCGCCTCGACCCCGCCGGCGAACTCATCGCTCACCGCCTCTACCGCGACTCGTGCAGGGAGATGGAGGGGAAGCTGGTGAAGGACCTCACCGGGGTCGGGCGGGCCCTCAACCGGGCTGTGCTGGTCGACGACAACCCAAACGCTTACGTCCTGCAGCCGGAGAACGCGCTCCGGGTAACGCCCTTCTCCAACGACCTCAGCGACCGTGAGCTCTCCAAAGTGATGAAGTTCTTCGAGGTTGCACTCCTATTCGAGGACATGCGCGACGCCGTGGCTTACTACCGGTCGGAGTTCGGAGGTCACAAACCGCAACCAGTGTGATTAAATCGGGACCTTCCTCCGCGATCGCCAATTGCAGAAAGCTCAATCGACTGCATCGAGCGAACAACCTTCAGGATCTTCCGGAACCTACTGTTCATCCGTAAGCAAAATTAATTTTTTTGAAAGTAATCTTTTGATGCATTTCTCTTTTTGATAAAAAAAAAATCGTTTTTTGATCCATTTCTATGCAGTTGGATGGGAAAATGTTGATCGCAACTATTTCTCTCCTTTTTCTCCAAAAAAAAAAAAATTGTCTTCTAAGATGATATTTTGATAATGTAAAGATTATGCTTTGTTCTTCATCAAACCTTTTCTTCTTTGTTTCCAGAGACTATTGTGACAATTTAAAGCAGCTGGAGAAGCCAAAAATTTGAAATCAAGAAAAGATTGAATTTTGATTCAATCATCGGGCGATAAACAGGGCAAACCCAAATGATATAATTCAGAAGAAAATTTAAATTCAATCTTCAATTGTGCAATTTTTATATAAATCGTTGTTTGGACATTGTAAACTAGAGTTGCAGGATAAAACATTTTTAATTATAAAACAAAAACAAAAAAATGTCCATTTTAGCCAAACAACTGAATGAATGATAATTATATTAAAATGTCTACTTTATAAAAAAAAAATTATACGTTAATGAATGATACTTTAGTGTATTGTTATTTTCAAAATTAAATTTAGCATAAAAGTAGAAAAAAAAGAAGAAAAAGAAATATTATTATAAATTTTGACTATTCCCATAATATTATTTGAAATTTGTTTGATTCGCAATTGGCACCTGTGAATATCACAGTTTTCAGATTTAAAAAATGCACCTTTTGATTCCCAAAGAATGCGACTTTCTTTGTCCCTCTGTTTTGCCTCTGTTTTGTTATTGTAAACTATCACCCCATTCTATAGAAAGTCGCATCCTTTGGGAATCAAAAGATGTATTTTTTAATTTGAAAACTGTGATATTTATAGGCGCCAATTACGAATCAAATAAATTTCAAATAATATTATGGGAATAATCAAAATTTATAATAATCTTTCTTTTTCTTTTTTTTTCTACTTTTATGCTAAATTTAACTTTGAAAACAATAAGACATTAAAGTATCATTGTATACTTTTTTTTTTTTTGGAGCAAAAAAAAAAAAAAAAGTATATTATATATATATAAAGTAGACATTTTAATATAATTATCATTCATCCAGTTGTCTGGTTAAAATGGACATTTTTTATTTTTTTTTTTATAATTAAAAATGTTTTATCTTTTCAAAGGACGCGACTTTCTCTGTTTTGTTATTGTAAACTGTCGCCCCATTCCAACGACAACTACTTCGCCATGAAGTTCTCATCGGACTTGCCCGCCACCGCAACTCCTCGCCGCAAGAAGTACCATCGCCGCCGTGCCCTTCCGGCCTCATCTTCCACCTCCCGTGGCCCCCAAGAAGACTCCTCGCCTCCTTACTCTGCACCGTCTGACTCTGCTTCCGACGAGGACGAGCGCGAAAACGAGAATGCCTCCCGTTCCCAACTCGAATCCTACTCCTTCTCTGGCTCCTCCTGTACCCAATCCTCCTCCGCCTACGTCAACGTGGCGCCGCTCCCCGTCTTCTGCGGCGAGGCCTCGGAGTGCCCCGTCGCCCACCTCGCGCGCTTCGACCGCGTCTGCCGCGCCAACAACGCCACAGACGTCGGCACCCTCGTTCGCATCTTCCCCGTTACCCTCGATGGCGACGCCGCCCTGTGGTACGACCTCGCGGTGGAGCCCTGCCGGCCGCCTCTGCAATGGCCGGAAATCCGCGCCGCCTTCCTCCAGGCATTCACTCGGCCCGACTTCGCCGACCGAGCGCGCGCCGAGCTCATGGGTCTGGAGCAGAGGGACGGGGAGGGCGTCAACACCTACCACCTCCGCCTGCAATGGATCCTCCGCAAGTGGCCCGACCACGGCTTCCCCGACGCGCTTCTCAAGGGCATTTTCGTCGACGGGTTGAAGGAGGACTACCAAGATTGGATTTTGCCGCAGCGGCCGGCGACGTTGGCGGACGCGGTGAAGTTGGCGCTGAGCTGGGAGCAGGCCCGGAGTGTGCGGGAGGCGAGGAAGGGGAACGACGGCGCCAGCGGCGGCGCTGGGTTGGCAAAGTGCGGATTTTGCGACGGTCGACATGAGGAGAGAGACTGCGAAGTGCGGAGGAAGATGAGAGATTTATGGTTTAGGAACAAAGAGGCGGCGGCGATGTCGCCGGCGATGAGTATGGTGAGAAGGGAAGGAGGAAGCGAGGAAGCGCTTGCGAGAACAGGGAGCATGAAGAGAGCAGGGCAATGCCAGTGCTGGAAGCATCAGTGCTGGAAGAAGCTCGAGAGGAGTAACAGCAACATCGCAACTGCAACTGATACAAACGCAAATGTTGAATGAGATAAAAAACTCGAGCCAATTCATAGCGAAAAGATTAATCTTTTGGATGAACGGAAGATGTTAATTTTACGAATAAAGAAGTATTTGATATGATTCAAAATTCTGTTTCTTTTCTTTCTTCTTGCAATTTTTTGGCTGTTTGTTCAGACAACTCCCACTGTCAGTGATTCAACCAGATAATAAAGAACATGTTTGTACTCATCTTTCCATATTTTTTTTGTACTCATCTTTCCATATTTTTTTCCCGGATTATTTATTGCAGTGATTCAGCCAGATAACAATATGGAAAGACTCTATACTACATTTAAAGGTTTAAAATTTCATATCAAGTCTAAGTTTCAGTTGAAAATTAATACTCGTCTAATTTGAAATATCAATCAATCTCATTCTATGTTTTAGTCGTGTACCGATGAAGTTTACTTAATTGTGTTACAATTTTGAACCAAAAAACTCTGATCGAGTCCAATTTCAGTCGACGACCAACTTAACCCAACCCATGTTTGTCCTCCTTCACTGTGAAAATTCAGTAAAGATCATTTGCTCCAAGAACACACACACACAATAACAACCTTAACAGTCAACAACCCTCTCCCAATCACCACTTACACCTCTCTTTAGATCCCCGACCCTAACAACCTACCTCGCTGCATTTGCAATTCAGCTCTTCGTGAGATTTCCACTATCCCCTCCCCCCAACCCTAGTCAACCCTGCTGCGCACTCTTTGTGAGGATTCCATGAAACAATTTGATCCTAAAAGAAACAAGCAACATTCATAATCCATCACCTGATGCTAGAAATTGACTTTGAGACCAAATTGCGGCGGAAGTAATCTAGCAGCATAAGTATCTTGCTAGATTCAGCTAAAATTTCTGCACCTATCAGAGAAATACGGTCAGCTACTGAGAGGTCCATTGACGCTCCCTCGATCCAAATAAACAAATAAATCAAAGCTTAGCAGTTGCAAGCATCTGAGCTTCTCAAAGTTTGCTCATGTACTTTGAGTAGAACAAAGAAATGAAAAAAGGACCAGTGTTGTGTTTCTCAGCAGTTATGGATGGTGAATCTGTTTGAAGCAGCTTGCACAGTGTGCGGCCTTACTGGCGTCTTCGAAGGACTCACCCTGCGCACGTGCACGCATGCACACACACACAAAAGTTATATTTTTCCTGCAAAGTTTAGATGTGTTAGTTTTGAGATGGGGATGATCTTGCCTGACAGGAAGATCTCCTAAAATCATGCCGCTGCAGCTCAAAGCAAGAATGGCACTTTCTGCCTGCAATTCACAAATTCCTCAGTTTTGTTTAGGATTCAACTTTGTGCATGAAGACAGATTGAATCATGTAGGAACACAGAATATTATGGTTTCTACTTGAGATCAAAAGGGCCCCCTTCATCAAGTATCAAGTCACAGTTAAGAGGAAGCAGTGAATTTTGATACATTTTATCTGTGGGGGAGGAAAAATATATATACAAATAGAAAATGTAGACTTGATCTTTTCATGAAGATTGAACCAATGAATCCATAGGCCAAGAAATGTCTGAACTTTTAGTCGTTCCATGGTTAGTTACCTCAATGTAAAGTGTCAACACTGATTAATACCAATTGTACAACCAATACTTTTAACAATGGCAATGTTGTTTTGAAAACTAGAAACAAAAGTCGATCTTGTTTCGGTTATCATTCCTGAACCAAACTCAGCTAAGGTGCTAAGGATAGAAAATAGACTATTTTATGGTACCTGCCTAAATTTCTGGATATCTAATAAATCAATTACTGGTGAAAGTTAGCCAAGTTGTACCATCATGCAAATATTACACAGATTGAAAAAAAAAAGGGTTGATGACAATTACCCAAACAAACTCTACGAATGCAATACATGTTGAGTGTACACTATCACCAAGAAATCTCAATCGAGAAACCTGCACTCAACAAAATTTACACTGTAAGATACTATTGAATACACCATTTTCCCAATTTACTCACAAATTGGTCTTTTAGGGAGTAGTATGTACCTCACCACAGAGTTGTTGAAAGAAACTTTTGACATCTGTTTCAGTAACCTGCAAAACAATAAAGAAATTAAAGTCTTAAATTTGATCAATACGATTATTAATGATCCATTAATAAGAATAACATAACTATTTGCATTCACTTTGTTTTCCCATATTAAAAATCTGTCTACCTTCTTATCAATGTTTGTACAATAGACTGTCCTCACAACCATTTCCTTTTCATCCTCAGACTGTGAAAAAGCCTCATAGTTAGAACTACTAGAATAAAATAAAAGTAATAAAGTGAAGGAGCATGGGTTTAGTTTCATTTTTTTGTCGAGATATTCGAAGCAGGCTTTTAAGTAGACAATAAGTGTAGTTTATGCTTACTCTAGGAAGAAATTTTGGATTCACTGGCAGAATTGCAGTCTTTGAAGGTAAGACTCTGACAGGGTAGTAACCTAGCACAGTTCCGCCAAGGTTTAGTGCTGTTCTTGCACCATCTATGAGAGAAAAATGGAACTTAAGGACATTAGACGTCTAACCCATGAATACCCAAGAAGGCAATGAATAATATCTGAACTTACCCTCACTATAGAACTCTATAAATGCAAATCGAAGAATTGAATTGGGATCGCCACAAATTCTGCAATCAACTACCTTCAATGGAGAAAAATGTATATATCATGAGAAAAGAAATTGACAAAAATAATATATATACATATACATACATACATACATATATATATGCTTCCACATGGCATGAAAAGAGATTGAGTTGAAGGATGCATTAAGTGAGGAACTAACATAAGAACAAAAAAGAAAGCCTTTTACTCAATGCGTTATTAGCTGAAATACTCGTGAAGTCATGATCTGAAATAAGGAGGGATACTGGGAGTTTAACACAAGCCACCCATTTAAGACATTTAAGTATTTGACATATAAGTAGGGTAAATCATGTTTTATGACACAAAAAGGAAATAGAGAAGAATCTTAATAAGAGAATGATTAACTGAGAATAAAAGGTTTGACATTGATGAGTCGGAAATAAGATCCAAATGTAATTTTAGTCAATTGAGGAACCAAGTTAAACTTTAAAATTTACAAACCTCAATGGATTTGAAGGGATGTTTAACAATAAAATGATAAGACTAGTTAATCTAAAGGATAAATGATTTGACAAGAACTTGCATAAGACAGAGACAACAGAAGCAAGCTTGTCACAAGTTAAGACCATTCAATTATGCTAAGCAGCCATAACATACTTAGATAACGAAATATGAACCAGGCTATAGAGGTAGTTAAGCCAATATCCATCAAAATTATTAATATTCCAAAGTGTTAAGTCATCAATAAAAAGATTCTAATATCATTTCAATAACTTTCTAAACATTGCAGATCAAATAACTTACTGGTCCAAAAGTAGAAAATATTTCAGCAAGCTTCTCCTCAGTTACCTGATACATATCAATAGATAATCTTATTAGCGTGGACAACACAGATAAAGTATCACACGATTAATTGTAGAAGAATTGAGATGTCTTCTAGATTAATGTAACAGGAAATTGGAAGATCAAACCAATAATATTTTACTCACAAGGTGATCAATGTCAGATACATATACTGTTCGCTTAATGCTATCCTCCCTTTTAGTCCCTCGAAGTCTATTGTTCAGCCTCTTATTGCCCTGGCTAAAGCCATTTCTCCTCTGTAAAATAAAAGAAATCAAATTCACATACAAAAGGTAGTCTTCATGTTTTTTTTTTTTCACACAAAGATAATGCAAGGATCACATTTATACTCCAAATCCAAGTTATCTTTTCAACCAGAACAAGACCAAAGGCCTATCAAGGTACTAGACACATATATTCCAATACGAAATTATATTCCTAACAAGGTTATTGAAAATTATGTGGCAAAAAATATTAATTATGAGAAGCACAATAGTTAAGGTAATGTAATTTAGCCAAGAAGAAAGAATCAAAGAAATTACTCGACGATTAGGTTGATTATTCGATGATCCATCACTGCTGGAATCCTTTCTACTAGCAGTATTACTAATCGGTCCATAATTGTAGTAGTAATCACTGGACGCCACGAAAACCGGGGCATCGGCGGAGAGCTGGCTGACATATTTCCGGTGGCCATTGCCGGCGGCAGAAGCATGAGACAAAGGGACGAACTCCTTGGCGAAGGGGTTTAATTTGGAGAGCAAATCAACCAGCCTCTTCACGTCCCTCTTGTAATCCCTATCCGTTTCCTCCGCCAGAGCTGCCGGTGGCGGCGACTTGCGATGGAGCAATTGCTCGTCGGACCCGATCGCGTTCTCGGCCACGGCCGCCATTCGGTTCCTCTCAAAGAAACAAAAAGATTACCCCCCAAACGAGCACAATAGCACCTCAATATCCGATCAAAGGAAACAAATTTCGATCCGGAGAGCGGATGAAACGAGAAGACAGTGCAGAAAATCTCAGCAAAAAGCGATCTTGATTGCCATTGATGTGGGCTTCAACTGCGCCCTCGCTTGTTCTTGTGGGCTTCGATGGCAAAATCAGGAAATGGGGAGAACTTTGTGATGCGCCAAAGTGGGGTGTGGTTTATAAATATGATATAAATTTGGATAATATTCACTTTACCCCTCTCCTTTATAGAGGTTGCTACCTTTTTATATTTCACCCCCTCTTCTACAATTTCATCATTTGTACAGTTTAAACCCCTAAGCTTTGCAAAATCATACCATTTCACTCCTTAAAATTCAATATATCAGTCAAAATGATGAATCACACCAATTTTAGCTCATCACAAAAAAAAAAAAAAAAAAAAAATGGAACCACCACATTAGCGGTTTTCCACCGTTGCTCCTAAAGAGGGGTAAATCAGAATGTCAAGTGGCTAACGCAGAAATGCGGAGTTATCGGTAGTCTGGCGGTGAACTTCAGGAATTGCCCCCTTACCCTTTCAAACTTTAACACGGCTGAATTGGCCATATGAGTTAGCCACCTTTCGACGTAGCTAATCGCGTTAAGTAGAAGGAGTACAATAGTATAATTTTGCAAAAGGTCAAGAGTAATAATAAATACAAAATTTTAGGTTGTCAAATATAAAGTTAGTAAATAAATACACATGTATTTTTTTGAATGAGAATTGGTAAAAGGGATAAATATATATTTTCCCTTTCAATATATTTATCATATATTAACAAATTTAATAATACAAAATCTTTCATAAATATCATTAATTATGATTTCAAACCAATAACATTCTTCTTATGATCTATTTTTTTAAAAAAAAATTTCTCATTTTATGTTTTTATTTTATTTATTTTCCACATTTAAATGCCAATATTAATGAAAGATAAAATTGAAAGGGTGTGTTTGAAAGATAAGGCCAAGATAATTTTCATAATATTTTAAGAAACAAAAAAAAAATCGAATTTCATTTATGGAATATTTTCATATGCAAAATAATAATATATTCTTATATATCATTAGAAGTTAACTCTTTTGTACATACAAATAGTAGCAAAAAAATGGCCTTTGAATTTTATCATCTATTGATGTTGGATTTTTTTTTTATAATTATCTTTTTGTCCCTTA
>JBAMHZ010441368.1:0-10103 GCA_037177395.1 Alpinia galanga | reverse complement strand
TGTATAGGTTTTTGCTATTTTTTTAAATTTTATTAAGCATAATGTAGTTAGTACATGTAGTTTATTATTAAATAAAAATTTAACGTGTCTAAAATAACCATATATAGTTACACACTACGATGACCATAACGTGTCTAAAATTTAACGTGTCTAAATTTTTCAGATGGCACGGACGATTACTACGATGACCCGTTGCGATTTGTTACAAAACAGGTATAGAGAGTCTATCAAGGAGATAGAGTATGATCCATATCGTGGAATCGTCGCACACATTGGGAGACTTGACAGGCTGATTTGGAAGCTCGAGATGCAAGAGTTTTCAGTCTTGGACAACTACCGTATTTGGGCGCTGGTTCGTCCACCGCTCGAAAATCTGATAGATGAGGTGCATCATATATGGGGACGCTACGAGGGACGTGTCTCATATTTCTAATTGTGTACAGAGCTGATTCACTATGTAGACTATGTAAGATGTGAAGAAGAAGAAGATCAAGAAGAAGAACCATTAGGAACTGCCCACACAAGTAGCCTGAGACGGTGGGTTCTTCCCCTTGAGCACATTGGTCATGATAATATCCAAGATTGCAGCTGTGGATTTGAAATCGGGAACCATTCTGGGGGTGTCGATCTGGCCTTCAGCGAGTTTGATCGATACAATGAAGCATGAGACGGCGACGAAGGTTATGGAAAGGGCGGCGGTGGCGGCTGAGATGAAGGTTAGGGAATCGATCTTTTCCAGAGCACAGAGAGGGGCTAAGGAGAAGATTAGTACCAGAAAGATGACTGATTCCCGGTGATTCGGCCCACTCGCCGTGGCCGAGCAACTGGTCGGATACGCCGATCTGCTTGGAGGATCCAGGCATCACGTCGCCGATGACGATGAGAACAACGGCGTCGCCGTAGGAGGACTCGGAGAGGGTGCCCATGAGGAGGATGGACATAAGCCCTAGGATGATTCCGAGGACCTTCATGAAGGCCATGATTCGGCGCCGATGATGAACGTGGCGAGGTGGAAGACGCCACCGGAAGCCTGCTGGAGCTCATCGGAGTCGACGACCAGGGGCAGATCGTCTTCGAATGCTTCTACTGGTAGGTTCCAACGGGGATAATCGTGGTGGGCGTACAGGGAAATGGGGAGCTCGACGGCGGAGGAAATGGGGATCGCCGAGTACTTGGAAGGCATCTCCGAGGAGGAATCGGAGATCGAACGATCTGCTCGCCCTAAAAATTGGAGCTTTGCCATTGGATCTCCATCAACCACCAGAAAAATTGGATCTTTGGGATCATTTCGAATTGGGAATCGAAGAAGGAGGAGCCTCTTCAGATTTGAGAAAGATTCATTTTGGACCACCAAATTAAGGTAATCTACAAAATTCTGGCTCAATCTCCCTGAACGCTCGCATCTTTTTCAGTTCAATTCTGCATTACAACATATTTTTTTAGTAGAATAAAAAATTTAAAATAGTAAACAATTAAATCATCACTTCCAAATTTAACGAAATATCAGATGCCAATAAAAAAAATTATTGCTCGCAATTGAAGTGATGACATCTCAAGTTTCAGTATATCTCTTTTAACTCCTATTATCCTAAAATAAATCAATATCACGATATAAAACCTAGTTTTCCTGAATTCAGATTTATAAAATAAAGTTTGGAATCTGTGGAAATTTATTGAACAAATTAAGATTTAATAAAATCTTTATAAAATTTAGGTACAAAAATTCTAAGTTTACAAATTAAAATCCAAATGTTCAAAAGTTAGATTTGGGTTACCGGAAAACAAAACTTCATTCCTCAAAATTTTCATCTAAATATTACAATGAAAACATAAAGAGAATGAATGGTACCTAAACTAGCATTCACAAACACAAATTGTTTCTTCCAGGAAAGTTACAACAGCTATGATAATGAATAATTTAAGAATAAAAAAAAATAAAGAAACAAAAAAGGGCATTTAATAGATTGAAATGGTTACATGATCTCAAGAGAGAGAGAAAAAAATTCAACCTTATGACCTAGAATAAAATTCTGAAATTTGCACATAGATGAAAACATTGGGCATAGAAGATGCAATCGTGTAGTTGATGGAAATAAATTTACTTTGAATCAGTGGTTGATCAAACTCACAGTTTGAACCCTTTTTTTTCGCCGTATCATACGAGATTTAGAGTGAAGGAGACGTAGGGATAAGCCTCTGCTTCGCCACCTATGCCTGTGATGCTGACTTCGTCTTCAGATTTCCAGTAGGAACTGAAAAACAAAAGAAGGAAAACCGATCAAAACCATGCGATGTGATGCTCCAGCCAAACAAGGATTTATGGTCCAAGCTTGAACATATATTGATAATAGAGAGTAGGATTCACCTATTAACATTCCCACATAGCTCTTCGAGAATGTTGCGTACCTTCTTCTCGCTTTTCATGGAAGGTGCCAAAACTACAGACTACAGAAAATGCGAAGGTTTAAGTCGACACTTATTTATGTAAACTTTGAAAGAGAGAGACTGAGGAAGGCTGTGGTACCAAAAACATTGGCGGCAACCCATATCGAAGAATGCTCTCAGCAAACACTCGTACAGCACAGAAGTGCATCCAAGAACTGAAAACCTGAAGAGGTACATGATACAATGGTACAGAAAATTACAGACAACTAAAGCGAAGCCTTGTTCAACTGAAATTTCTTTACATGCAAATGTTTAACATATTTCATGCTGACAGGTGTATTATTCTTGACTGTCTTTAGAGAAATAAGGAATATATGAAATCCATTTGCTAATCATTAGTATGTGTCATATTTTCATTCCATTAATAATCTCAAAAAAGTGCAAGCGTTTTCTATGTAAGGATCACCAGAAAGCTTGTGATTCATTTCCTCTATGGTAGGTTCTTTGGTAAAGCTCCCCTCTCAATCTGGATTTTAAATTAAAACCAGATGTCACATAGATTGCATATTTGGTGAACAAAAAAACTGGAGGTTTTTAGTTCCTCAGAGGGAAGGCATTGTCCCGAATTCCCTCACAGCTTTCTTTCAGCAGCGAGTTGAAAATTTGGCATTATTACATTATGAATTAATTTCACAGAAGTGCCTTATGAATCAACGCAACCTAGCATTGATTCAGAACTCTATTTATATGAATAGGATTGAGAAAGTTGCCTCAAACACGAAAAGGATGAATATCTAAAACTGGTAATTGTAAATATCTTCAATTGTTTTTCCTTGTGAAACATGGTGACCTTGTGAATCATGGACATGCTATTCTAACTAGTCTAGTCTATCTTCAATTGTTTATCCTGATGGCCTTTCTCATTTTCTTGAATCATTAAATATATTGATTTTGATTTGAAACTGGATTTATTGTTGCAATTCAAAAACATAAAAATAGTATAACATGAAATAAACAATGGAAAATTGGCATGCATCCTCATACATAACAACAGGAGATGATCAGGGATATAGCATTGGTTTTCTTAACAATATCTGAAGGGAAAAATGGTTCAGTAATGACAATCTTTGATGAAGGGAGAAGTTGTCAGTGAGAAAATTATCTTATATCTAATTTCACAAACAATAGAGGAATATGGAAACATGGCAAAAAAAAAAGAGATATATAAGCATATTAGATTTTGTGAAAATCACCTCTCCATAACTGGCATAACACCATTGTAAAAGTGAACTCCTTTTGTTGTCTTGGTCTCGCATTAGTTTCTCAAGTTCTTCTTTCCTACTCGCTTGTGCTTCAGGACTATGCTCAAATTCGCGCATCTGAACCACAAGAAACATATAAAGCTTAATTCTGCAATAAACAAAGTTCATGAAGGCCATCTGGAACTAACAGAAATATATGTGCACGAGTGAATTCTGGTAAAAAAAAGTCCAGCATAATTGGGATGTTATATATCCATTATAGAAACTAACATGAACAAAGCTTTTTGAGTAAAAAAAATTGCCAGAAAACCTGGATTTGATATAGAGACAATAACATTATCAAACCTTTGGAGTAAAAAAACTTGCCTGAAAACCTTTCTCTCGTGCATTATTACGAAAGTTATCAGCAACCTTCTGAAAGAGTGTCACTGTGTATAGAGCATACTCATTGTCCTCATGCAACTTTTTTGTTGACCTAGGAACCTGATCATATTGATAGCATCATGGATAGTAAACTATCAAAGGAAGATCTATCGAGTATGTCTTAATCTATTCATCAATCATCTCTCGTCCTTAATTGCAAGGAATAACAACAGAAAGTATAAAAGTTAATAAGCCCAAATCACATATTAATTTGAAAGCCCATGTTAATCCATGGCTTAGGTGACCCCAAAAGAAAAAAAAAACTAGAAATTAAATCACCTCAAGGAGTTGAAAGATTAAATCAGGTTAAAGAGAATAATGGATTAGTTTAAGATGATAGAGCTTAGACATTAGAGTTTAAGGAAAATGATTATTTATGCATGTATGCAAATGTGTCATTGGTACTTTGTGCCAATAGAGAGGCTAAAGTAGAGAATACAAGATGCTTTACTCATATTTGAAAACAATTATGGATTAGATTTGTACATAAAAGTAAATAATCTCAGTGGAGCATCTTCTTCAGACATGCTAAAATCGCAAATGTAATAGTTCATCAGACTTCATGATACTAAAAGAAGCAAAGTGTTCATGAGCATTATCTTCATCTAGATAGAAACTGTTTACATACTATAGAATCAAGAAAGAGTATTTGAATGTGTCATCCGATTCCACATGCTATTCAGCATGAGGATCAGAAAAATAATGAAATGTGATGGATAGAACATAGCAGAAAGAAGAGAAACTCAAACATGTCTACTCTCTCCTGTTTTCTTTAGTATCCTACTTCTTAGAACTAAAGCTTTGTCTGTCTTTATTATCTTTTCTCTATAGCTTTGAGGTTTATTTATTTAAGTATCAACAAAATGTTGTAACTTGTAACAAGAATGTTTGAACAAACATGCAAGATAGTCAAAGCATAAAGCGCATCGAAATAAACATATTCTATGTGGTAGCTTGCAGCAGATGATAGAGTTGACTTGTACCATTTCAACATATGCAGATGCAGATGCCAAAGTCCTCCAGAAGAAATTGGATAATTAATTTGATACAGTTTGATAATTGTACAATTATAGGCATAGTTCAATTGTGACTAGGTCATCTACTTCCAGTTTCAAGAGGAGCAATCTAGTTCCAACAATCCTCCATATGAATAATGTATAGCTTGAGAGGAAAGTGGTAATGCTGCTGAGGTTCCTGTTAGTCTATCTATTGTCCATCCACTAAAAATAGTTGGCATGGTTTGCTCAATACAGTTACCAGTAGTACGGCCATATCCAAAAAATTAAATTTATAAATTTCTGAAGATATTTTGTCAGTTCCATTTTATAAGAAAAAGGATTCATTCTACTTCAAAAAATGGGAATGATATAAAGTAAAAAAAAAAAAAACTGAGCCTGTATCAGCTAAATCATGTATAATAAAATGTTTTACCACATAAGAAGTTAGTGTTTCATAGCTTGAGAGCCAGTCCTTTTGAGAGTATTTTGGAACTACAGCAAGAAGTGTCACCAAATGTTCTGATGTGACAATATCTTCTGGATTTACCAGATTTGAAAGGTCACGTACTGCTAAGCTGTGATTGAAAAAAAGGAAAGTTGTACTTAAATCACAATCTTTAGGGGAAAAATCTTAGAAAATTAGAGAGTTTGTACCTTCCACTTTGTTTTCTGTTTATTGCATTAAGTTGACTTCGGATATTGCTGTACTCTGCAACACGAATCTGCGTAAAGTAATTCTTCAAACAATCAGACTTTAATATGAAAGGAAACCAGATGGCAGCAGATGTGGTCTTTAGACTCTATCAATGGTCAGGGAGAATTTGTTGCTTCATCTATATGTGTAAACTATTAAAACCACACTTATAAACTGACTTCACCACTGCTGAGTTATCAACTGTAAAATAGTTAGAAAACATAAAGTGCTAGCATACTCTGGCTTTCAAGTCTTCATTTGTTTCATTAGAGCCAATCTCAATGAAAAAAACAATTGTATTAGAATGTGTGACCCCAAATAAAATCTCTAACAGTTAGGGAACCCTATCTTTAAAGATAAAGAAGGCTATGGCTTTCTCTACACTCTGTGCCCACTTTTTTCCCTCTTCTTTTTCAAATATTTCTGCTAGTTTGTGAGAGCTAATATTCTTTTTATACAATCAAAATCAAAGTTAAGTGTTGATTATATTTTTAGTGATCTTGTGGCAGTTAAAGAAGTAGATTAGGCATGCACAATTAGGTCAAATTGAATTGAAAATCAATCTTTCTAATTCTTGAAAAATAAGGGGCAAAGGGATTGACAAGAATTATTCCTCATTCTTATTTTTAAAAAAAATAAGGATTTAACATGTACATGTTTGGTAATCTTCATCTTCATCATTGACTATAAATCAAAAGTGTTTCAATCAGAAAATGAATATATGACCAATTGATCCTAGTTAAACACCAGGATCTAGTTTACAGAGACAAATTTGAGACCGAAATGAAAATTTGTAATTTGAATATTCATAAATAATCAAACCAAAGCCATAAACAATCAAACCAATTGGAAAACAATTGGTTCCATTTTGGTTTGGCCAGTTTAAACTGGAAAAATATAAAAATGGATATATATCAAGGGAAACCAAATGACGGGGATTAGTCATTTATGCACATATGTTAAATGTTCGGGTCCAGTTTTATTGGTATGGACATGCTTCAGACCAAAACCTTCACCTATTTTACAAAAGGAAACCAAATTGATAAACCAATTGTTTTAGTTTGGATTGGTTCAGTTTGGTTTGATTTTGTAGTTTGAGTTTATAGATGCGCATCCTTAATAGATATGCAATACACATTTCAGCTCTTTTGACTAATAACTACTTATTGATGGAAGAAAAGAAGGGAAAAAGGAAAACAAGGGTATTCAATAGGGAGAGGCAAAGAGAACTGCATAAAAACATTTAGTATGTTTAAGATTCTTATTGATACATCTGCTACAGAAAACTGATTAACATAGTTGTTAAATCAAAAATGATAATCCATCAATTTCTTATGAGGTTCATGTCAAAAGGAACCAACCATCCATGAAAACAATATTGTTTGAAAATGTCGGTATCACTTTACAGGAATTTTATGATATTGATAGCATCATGCATTCATGCTGAAGGAACTTCAGATGAAAATTAAAATCAGTACACATTTATATGAGATAAGCCAGGCATCATAAAATGAAAAATATATATTTAATAGTTCAATGTAGAGGAGTCTCATTTCTAAAATTCAATGTGTTAAAGCAAAAGCTATCATCAGCAACAGTGAGAAAGAATGGGGGATCTATAAATTGACCTTCATATCGTCCTCAATTTTCGCCACTTGAACATGAATGCTGTCAACGATCTCCCTCAGAGGTGACATTGTGGGATACTTCCCTTCATCCCAAACAAATCTGCCATCCAGCGCAAATGTTTCGCATGAGATTATCATTAACACTTTCAGAAAACACAATCAAAGGGAAGGGTGAAAAAAAAATGCTGAATTTACCTCGTGAGATACGAATCAACGGGAACCCCATCCACAGTCAAAGAGCCAACCTCGACGCCGGACGCCTTCTCTAGCTCCTCGATCTGACGACGGATCTTGTGCGTCACTCCTTCGATGAACGCATTCGACTGGGAGACCGGATTCACAATTAAACGACGGATAAAGATCCATCGGAAAAAGGAGCGTACGGACATGAAACAATTACCTTGACAAGGTCATCACTGATGGCGAGCAGCGAATCTAAGGTTCCGACTCGCAGATCCGGCAAGTTGAACTGCGCCCCGCAAGAGCACTGAGACGATTATAAAGGCGGGAAGCAACAACAGAAACAAGATGCAGTAGAACTAGGTTGATTACGCGATAGAGCAAGGTGTCGAAGGAGTTCTTCGCGATGGATTCACGGAGGCGGTTCCAGACGGTGGTGGCGGAGGTGTGGACGGGGAGGGAGACGATCCAGTATTTGGAGGCGGCCGCCATTGGAGGAGAATGACCACGACGCGATCGCCGGCGACGAGTTGATCGGCTGATTCGCCTTCGACCACAGAAAGAAATTTGGAGTTCAGTACTTAGCGAGACATGGCTTCAACTTTCTTTTTCCCTTCTTTTAGTAAAATATTGAAAGCTAATTTGTTTACATCCATTTTTTTTTAATTTAGATGTCTAATTTAAAATTTATATAAAAATCGATTTTTAAAATCTTTTTTATTTAAAATTTGAATTATAATATTATTATTATTATTTGAATGTTTTAGCTTTTACAATTAGAAGTGTTAAATTATATTTTAAAAATAATCTTTTATAATATATATAACAGCGGTTTTATTTTTTATTAGAATCATAATTTTTTTTCTCCATCTCATTTTCATTCTCATCTTTTTCCATACTCTATCAAATATCTTATTAACATCTACATTATATATTTTTTAAATTTAAATTATTCATATAAAACTATGTATATTTATCAAATTCTTAAAAAGAGATATAAAAAAATTAAAAATAAAAATTAATGAGTTAAACATCATTAAAGAAATAATAAAATATTTAAAAAAAATTATTTCAATATCAACAATTTAATTGAATATTCAAATAGAATTCTATAAAACTTTTATAAAAATTCACATACTTAATTATTTAATTGAATTTAAAAAATTCCTCCATGTCATTGTCCATTTGGATAGAATAATCTACATTGAATTCGAAAATAATTATCATTCCAAATCACAATGATTAATAGAGCTGTCAATTTAGACCAGACCTGTTGAGTTGGCTTGCCCAACTAAATAATTTAAGTTGATTAGATTGATAATTCAAATCCGCCGTGGGCCTAAACAGATCAACCGTATGAGTTACGGGGGTTAAGACGGGTCAACTCGTGGCAAGCTTGGGTTAACCCACGGATTAAGAAAATTAAAAGTTTTATTTGCTAAATGAGACAATGATGTACCAGACCAAGTCCAAAGCAGAGTTAATCTATGCCCAAAAAAAAACCGCATAAAATCCTTGACCATAATAGTCAACAAAAATAAACGTATGATAGAAGGAAATCTCTAAACGCTCTTATATCCCTCAAACCCAATTGTAAAAAGTGGAGCGGGATCCTTAGAGTCATTCATCAAAAATAGTATTAAGATTGATAGAGAAAAGATACTGAGAGAGATTTCGTTATTAAAAAGCAGCTAGCCAGATATTTAAAAGAAGAAAGAAGAATAAAACATCAAACATGTAACACATCCTACACTACTAAAAAATCAAAGGAAATATCAAAATGACTTCCTCACATATTATAAAGGATCAAATGGTTATAAATCAAATTTAATGAGAATAAAAAAAAAGTAAAATACAATAAAATTATAGCTCACGGGCCAACCCACTTAATCCATAACCCACCTTGAAATGGATTGAAAATTTTTTAACCTACTAAAATGACAACTGACTTATCCCTCTCTATTAAATATTAGATTTACGATTAGTCAACCCATTTTATTAGCTATAGCCATCAACTGCAACCTATAGTTGTTGTGGCCATTTACGTTGATCGATCCACATCCATATCAAAGGTTTTTTTTTAAAGATTTTTTAAAAAAAAATAAATATATCCTTTGGCAAATATAAGTTGAGTGCCTTTCTAGTATATTATCATAATATATGCCTCCTAAGTTACGGCTCAGATATTTTCCTTCAAACTTTGATTTAAGAAGAATTAAAAATATATATTGCAAAAGACTTCCAAAGAAGGAGCTTTAGCGCTTGGGGAGATTACAAATTCAAATCATAAAAATAATTTCTTATAAAATTAAAAATAAATAAAATAAAATTGCATATAATAAATTCTTCTTTAGAACAAATCATTTACAACCCCAATTAGTTGAACCTCAATCTCAATCACTTTGATATGAACATACTAACTTTGATGAAACACAAATATTTTTAGTAAGAAAGTGACGGAATTAACTAAGGACAATGATGAGATTTGCACTCAAAAGTATTGGCGATTTAATAGCAAATTTTGAATGTTTGA
>JBAMHZ010441358.1:0-10104 GCA_037177395.1 Alpinia galanga | reverse complement strand
AAATTTCCTAACTAATTAGGAAAATTTTCAAAAATAGAATTTTTTAAAATAAATTCAAAATCTTTCTAAATTGAAATTTTCTAAATTATTTTACAGAATTTTTCCAAAACGAAAATTTTTAAATTGTTTCAGAAATTTTGTAAAATTGAAATTTTCTAACAGATTAGGAAACTTTTTAAAAATGAAAATTCGTAATAAAATAGAAAAAATTCCCGAAATTAATATATGACTAATTATGACTTGTAAAACTTTTTTACAGTTATGTCGAAGCACGGTCAGACTTTGATACCACTGTTGGAAAGCTCGACACGAATGCATGTTCGGATGCATTTCACAAGCGGGCACAGCGGAAATAATGTATAATAAATTCTTAATTTATTACAACACACATCTACGCATGCATGATACAACACGTGCGAATATTACTGTAAAATAAAATTTTATGAAAGAAATAAACGAAAAATAATATTTATTCTAGGTATACTTGACGAATGATGCGAAGCGGGAAGGACATCAACCTGCAAACTCGGTGGAGTTTGCCTCTACTTGTATCCACACCGAGCTTTCGTCAAGACGGCTTCCAAAGCTTGAGTTTTGTCCTCGCGAAAGTATTAGCCTTGCTTGCGAAGACAGAGTTTGTGCTTGGCGGCATACGCAATCAAATGACACTAAACGGAGAGAACAACCGCACAAGAGACTGTTGTCTGGTACGGATAGCCGCTGTCCGGTCCCTTTATTTGGTGGTAAAGGGTGCTGCCAAAAGGGGACTTACCGGAGGAGGAAGTGTCGGAGTCAGGAGGGTCGGAGGTGGACTGCCGACGGCCAAAGGAGGTGGCGGTAGCTCTTGGGCAGCAAGACTTTGTGGTCGGCAGCAAAGAGAGAGGAGAGGAGAAGAGGAGGTCTAAAAATTCAACCACTTGATTTTTAGGTTTTCTATCCTATATATAGATCTCATATCGGATTAAAAGAGCAAGTTTTAAATCCACATCCATTAATCCGAAGCTCATACTAATAGCCTTAAGTTTGGTTCAAAACCAAACCGCTTGGTTTAATAACCAAACCCCTTTAAAATAAACCAAACCAATTTGGTTCATTTTAAAATCAATTGTAGTTTAACTTGTCTTCAAAAGACGTGGTCCATTTGCGCTTCTATTGTGATAAAATATCTTCTATATTTTCCCTTCATCTGGTCTAACTAGATCTAGTTTTTCTTGATCTGAGAATCCAATTCTCAAACTTGTTTAAGTCTTTCTTAAAAACTTGTAGTGCGTGTGACTTTATAGGTTCCCGGTTTATGTTGGCCATCCATAATTAACTATTAATTATGGAACGATTATGAGTGATACATAGTAGTACATCATGATCCCCAATTAATTGGACAATTAATGGTTGATCTTAGAATCACTTTTAAACCTTTCAACAGCTACAACGAGTCATGCCTCGTTCCTTTCACAATTTTATACCCATTTGGTTCAGGACATGGTCTATGTGTTTGTCCCACTAGGCTAACTACGTCACACCTACTCTAAGTTATACTTCCTCGTTCTGCAGATTCAAATTACTCCTATATGTGTCCAAGAGTATCATACTTTTAACATGTGTTGCTTTGGCCAAAGGCTTTGAGTAACAATCCTGATGAGTGGCCATAGGGTATACATCTTTTTATAAGGAGTGGTGAATCCTTTATTGGCTATTTAAATATCTTTGGGTATTTCGACTTATACCCAACCATTCCGAGGCCACACCACCAAAGAGATGCTTGCTTTAGATGTCAAAGTATAAATCTCCATGAGTAAGGTGACTTGAATACCTAAAGTCTAAGAAAACTCGCACTTAAACTGCAGTTTCATATATGTAGAAAACCATATGAAGTCTTACAGCAGGTCAGAATTAGTTACCATAACTAGCATCCACGTTTAACTTTCGACATCTCAATGTCTTTAGCCAATGAGGAATAACTGTTTGGTTAGACCAAGGAGTATAACTCGTGCTAGTCGCATAAAATCAATGATGTCCGAACTCATCAATTCGTTGACTAGAGAAAATTTTAATACATTCATAATTACACATGTAGAAATGCTCATTAGTTGTGATCCAATCACAAGTTTTCTTATGTTATGAATCGTATTGTGGACATTCAGTAAATGAGTTTAAAATCCAATCAAATACATAATGAATGTACACTCAAATAGTGAATTTTTATTTATCTAATAAATAATATATAGAATAGGGTGATTGAACATCTCTGAAATACATGTGCTACATTTTATTAGTTAAATTGGTTAAGGCATTATTTTCCATAAATAGATTCAAATTGCAGATTCTAGAAATAATTTCTTTTTTGAACACAAATGAAGATATTTGAGTTAAATATTAGTTTGTAACCATGGTGCTGCTTTCATTTTTAGGTGGGAAAGAACTATCTATGTTCCGAATGGAAGCAAGAGCTGATTACCTTTTCTCAGTTCCTTGAAAGGACACAATCAACTAATTGCACTTCCAACTTAACATATCTAGCTCAGCATCCTTTGTTTGATCAGGTATCTTAATAATACTATTTCCGATTTCATATATTGATGTTATTGGTGCTCAATAACTTCCCCACTGAACTGGCAGATAAGGGAGCTCCGTGATGACATAATTATTCCAGATTACTGCTTTGCTGGTGGTGGCGAACTTCGTTCTCTCAATGCCTGGTTTGGTCCGCTTGGTACAGTTACACCATTGCACCATGATCCTCATCATAATATTTTTGCTCAGGTATATTGATATGTTAGCGATAAATGCAAAAAAGATGTTTGTAAATCACCATCAGGTTCTCTATTTATTTTTTTCTTTTTTTGTCCTTTGCTGCTTGATGTGAAAACTCGACTATCCACAGCAAGTAACCCTGCTGCTTTGGCCTTTCTGCTGTTAATGATGTTTAGTAGGTATGTTATGGTTGCCATTAAGGAAGGTTAAATTGGATTTACTGGAGAACTGAAGAACTATTCCATTAAAAGAAGAATTTACTTCATAACAGGATGGTTTGGTTGCTAAATGCTAATATGCCTTAATATAGGCTCAACCATGTTTTTTGAAGTTAGTAGATTTGAAAAAGCTTGTTTAAATTTTAAAAAAATTGATGATTTATTAGGAATTTCCAGTGATATATATAATATCACTCAAGGAAGCAAACCAGAAATATTGAAGTTGCTTAAGACATTGTTTATCGATAACCACCTGATAGAGTTTGATGAATTGAGTCTAAGAAAAATCTACTAGAGACCAAATCTGAAATTTATTCAGGACGATGCTATCCAAATTATGCTCCAATAATATACTTGATTTGGTTGCGTCCATGCAATATCATTAGTCACGAATATCACCAACTTCCTCTATCAAGATTCATGCTATCATAAATATCATTCTTACTTCAAATCTCTAAGCAGAATCAGATGCCGATTGATGCCCATAAACTGCTTGTGAAACAAAAAATGTCCATTAAATAGATCATCAGTCTGGTTGGGTGGTCAGAAAGATAAGATAGGAAGTTGATGGAGCAGTGGCCACTCGTGGAAGAGGGAATTTAATTAAAAGTTTTCTGTAGGGTTGAACTGCTCCTCATAGAGGCTGAATGGTTTTGGAGAGATGGAGAACAAATCACCAAGAACAGGTCATGAGCTTCTCAAAGAGGGAAACTTCTTGGTCATTGTGGGAAGATGTGTAGATCTTAATGGGGGCAGAGTGGATATTGGTGTTTGTGAGGGTGGACTTTGAGACTGAGGAGCTGAGGGTTTATGAATGAAGGAAGCTAATGGTAGGTGATGACGTTGATGGTTTAGAAGAGGGACAAGGAGGTGGTAGTGACGGATAGAGAGGTGTCTGTTGATGGGAAGGCGATGTGGTAGTGGATAGGAGGAAGAGCTCCTTTCTGGTGGTCTTGTGGAGGTGGAGAAATGGGAGGGGGTGAAGAGGATAAAGTGTGGGTGGGTTTGAGGAGGAGCAGTTCATGGATTAGGGTCCAGTTGGATGTTTTCTGATTGCTTTTTTCCATAATTGGTGGTGTCCTGCCGTAGGAAATGACTACACATCACTAGCAGAATGACACAAATCCAATCCACCAGATTTAAGATAGATTACATAATGGAAAAGAAATTAATGGATGCACCTCAGTTAGTGGTTAAGACTTATCCTATAACCAAAATTATTTCAAGTTCTTAATTTAATATTAGTAATCAACATAGCACTGGCACGTGTGGAGCCTGTTGTTGCTGAGACAGAAGACAACATTTGGATAGTAACTTTTCTCCAACCCTTACATCTCAAAAATGTTGGAATGATGAAGCTGCTCAAGACATTAATTAAAACATTCTTCATCTTTCTGGGCATAAAATCTGTTCACCCCAATTCAATTTAATAGAACTTGTTCACTCCATTCAATTTAATAGAACTTGTTCACCCCCATCCAATTTAAAAACTGACGTGCGCAGGACATATATTAATACGGTGTAAGTTCCATCCACAAATAGTTCTCCACTTTCAGAAAATCTGAATAGTTAATTATATAGTTGTGCATAGAGTTTATAGAAGATCCATCTAATCAACCCCAGATTTCTAGTTGTATATATACTTTGGATCTGATTTTATTTGGCTCAGTTTTTTTTTTCCTTTTTCAGAAAACTCAATCTGATTTTGCTGTTTTCAGTTTGTTTTTAAAACTGGAATCATCAGGTAAGGATGTTTTTTTTCCCTAGAAACTGAATTGAATTGTTTTGGCTCTCCACAAGAATCATTTGGGTAAGGATTGGTTTTTCCAAGAAACTGACTTGAGTCCTAGCTATATCAACTTCTTTTGGGTTAATTGTTCAGCCTTTTCAGCTTTTACCGTGTTCCAACACTCCCTCTTCTCTATCTGCGACCACAATAGTGCTGATATAGTTGGTTTCCTCTTCAAGATGCAGTGATGTTATTTATCCTTGTTATCCTCATTTCTGACACTATGAACACCAAGATACCCTTGATTGTGCCTCATTTGGTCCCCATTCACCACATGGCTTTTGTTCTTCACTCATGATCTTAATGATTCTGTGTATTTTGGTACAAATCTTTTGATGGATGCCCTTGCACATCTTAGTTTGTTTAGCACATTATGATTGTTCCAGATTATGCTTTAGTATGAGTTGTATAAGTTATGAACATGTAAATATGCCATCTTTATACACGTTAAATGTATTGCATTCTGTTGAAATTGATGTGTAGTTTGAAATAAATTATTTTATTCTGAACATATAGGAGTTGATGTAAATAACTTTCAAATGTTAGGTTTGTTTAACTTATTGGAATGAATGCCATAACAAAATATTTAATATCCAGGCATATTTTGAACAGTTTTCTCCACTAGGACAATATTTTATATATCGGTCTTCATTTTGTACCAACTGCCAAATGTGACATCAGAACTTTCAGGTTAATTCTCGGTAATCTCAATGTTTATTGTTTTACTTGGTTATCTTTTGTCATCATAAAAGGTGGTTGGCCGAAAATATGTAAGACTTTATCCACCATCATCATCGGAGCACTTATATCCCCATACAGGGACCATGCTTTGCAATTCCAGCCAGGTATGTGGTTTCTAAAAATACTTTTACAACATTGATCATAGCTTATCCATTGTTTCTGCCTTTTCAACAATGCGATGCTAACGTTGAGAAAGAAGTTAGATATCGATTCAGCTTTCACAAGTGCCTTAGCTGAGAGCATCATAGTTTTGTTTTGGGTTTGTCTGCAGGTTGATCTTGACAACATTGATTTAGAAGTATTTCCATTGATGTCTGACTTGGATTTTTCTGACTGTGTATTGGAAGAAGGTGAAATGCTTTACATTCCACCCAAATGGTGGCATTATGTGAAATCACTTTCAACAAGCTTTTCCGTCAGTTTTTGGTGGAGTGCAACAACCGATTCTTGTAGAGTGACATAGCATTAACCTTGTTGTCATTCTACAACATTTCTTGACTGGTATTACATCATAGAAATTACACACGGTAGCATTTGGTAGTCATTGCACGCTGTATGTAGATCCATTAACCAAATAGTCTCACATTTTTTTACCGAATCTAATTAATACTGAATTAGTGTTAACGCATTGCTATTGTAAAATTTTCTCGTAGTGAGATATCTTTACTCATCGTTTTTGGTGTTTGTTTTATAGCTATAGATAACGCCAATAAATTTCCCCTTGAACCGGTAAAAAATGCAAGCGTCCCACATTAAATCCATATGCACAATCCTTGTTCATGCATTATAGGATATGTCACATTAAATCCATATGCACAATCCTTGTTCATGCATTATAGGATATGTATACAGGTTGTAGTTCGTCTCAAAAAATTTTATCCTGGAGGCAAAATGACCAGTGTAGTGGACGGGAACTATACATTCCACGCCTCTCTTGCTTTCGAGATGATTAAGCATGGACAGGACTCGTAATCTCCCACCGGATGCAAGATATTTGTTAAGTCGATTTTAGTGGGCTTGAAATACGCTTTGGGTGCTCGTCCGAACTACGAAACCGAGAAAATCCAGGCTCATGTTTGGCTGAGAACTTCGCCCTTACCAGACTCCATTTGTTCCCACCAGTGAGATCTTACTCCGTTTACTTGGAGACGGGGAAAGTAACATTGGAAAAGTTTTCTCTCTGTTTACTTTATTAAAAATTTAGGGCAAATGGAAAAAATAATCGTTCAGTATATGATTTTGAGAGAAAAATTCGTTCCCTCCAAATTGGACTACAAATAAAAGAAAGGAAAGAATAAAAAAATTACATAAATCTTTTTCTATCATAATAAAATTGTCATCTTATATGATATTTTTGCTAGTTAGGTTTTATCATCTAGGTTTTGTTTTTGCTCTTTCATCCTTTTTCCGACTTTTTCTCCCACGACTGTTCTTTTTCTCTTCCATTGACCTCTTCTCCTGTGACTCCTCCACGTTGCCACTTTAGCTGTCCTCAGCACCTGCAGCAACGTGGTTCGAGGTTCCTTGGTCGACCAGTGGTAACGTTCAGCCACAGCAGCTCAGGTTGTCGAGCAGCGTCATATTTCGATATACCGACAATAACGTGGTCAGGCATTCCTAAGTTGACAGCTCCAGGGTTGGGTATGTGCTAAATTCTACGGACTGATAATTTGTGTATCATCAGCAACATTTTTTTTGGCTCCACGGTTCGATGTTCCTGATTCTGAAAGTCGCCATTTTTTAGAATTTGTTGTTTTATTTTGCATGTTTGGTTGATTGAGTTAGATTTTGTAATGTTAAAATTTTCTACCCTGTTGAATCGATATCCTGATTTGGGTTTGTGGTCAACTCCTCGTTTACTTTTTTGGTAGATGAATTAATTAATAGGAGTTAGATGGAGATCGAGCAGACTAAAATTGTCTATTGCAAACAAAGGAATTAATGCAGATTCTATCATCGGAACTAAGAATCAACATGGATAATAAAATGAATGTCAATTTCATATCAACTAACTGTTGGATGTCTATGTAAGTTTCTAATTTTTAGGGTCGAGTAAAATCTCGATTAAATCAAAATAACTAACTAAATCAATTTTAATTCAAAAATTCAATTTGAATAATTTGAAAATTTATTCGATTTAATTTTAGTTGTTAAATTTAAAATTCAGTTAAAGAAGTTGATTGTTGGTCTACATTTATGATAGTTCAAAAAAATATATAGCTGAGTGATACAGTCGATTGATATCTATAAATCAAGTGACATTCATTTTAACCGTAGACTAAATACAACAATATACTACTTTACCATTATATATGATAGTCGATTGGATAGCAGTTGATTGCCAGTGAAACAGAAGTTGAATTGTGTAAAAATTCGATTAGTTTGATCGATTATCAAATTAATTAATTTTAAATCGGTTTAATTTGGTTGATTTTAGTGGTAAAATTTCATTAGTTAGATTTTTATTAAATTTTTTTAGTACTTTAGTTTCAGTTAATTCGTTGGATCTCTTCTGATTTAATCAGCCTTACTATTCCAATAAAAGTTGTAACTTGCAGTGAAGCATCAAATAATAAATAACAAACATTTCTGATTGAAATGATCCCGGTGATGTGAAAAATATTTAAATATAAACCAAATGAAAATCACAAATTATTGTTGTTTACTTTTTTTCCCCCTAAAGAAGTCCCTTGTAGCTAGCTTTAAACATAGAGTTTAATCATGAAAGATTTTTCCACACAAAAAATCTATTACATCCACACACTCATTGCTTATAAAATATCACTTTGTTTATCTAGATTATGATAAACTAAAATGGTTGTAGTGTATTTAAAAGTATATTTCCTACAAAACTTGATTTCTAATTCTTGTTTATATTTTCTATTATGTTTTTGTTCATTTTTTATATTTGTGTTTGCTTATCATTCATTGCTTGAGGTAAGTTTCAATACTTTATTTTGGAAGACTGTAATTGATTAGCTAGACATCGCTTGGTTGGCATAAAAGAACTAGCATACTGTTGTATTTAGAAAGTTTAGTTGCTAACTATCATTTAGGTAAACTAATGGAGAGTTTCTTAAAATGTTAATATAATAACTAGCATATTGTTATATTTTGAAAGTTTAGTTGCGAACTATCATTTTGGAAAACTAATAGATAGTTTCTTAAAATGCTAACCAAAACATGTATGACTCTATATAAAGAACCCATTTATCTTCCCACATATTTTATGAAATGGAGTGGGACAATGGTGTAGGAGATTATCCAAATTTAATGATTGTTATGAGAAGAATGATGGTAATTCATATGAGAGTTTATATTATGAAAATTTTACAAATAGAAATTGTGTACATGTTCTTTGGATGATATTGAAGGTTATGAAAAAGTATATAGATAGAGGTCTAAGGGAGAGTAATGAGCAAAATGATAATGCACGATGTGTTCTATTGCTCTTATAACAACTAATGAGGCATGCCATAGTATTATTACGGTAAGTGTGGATGACTTTGTTCACTTTTGTGAACTATTAAAGCACAACAAAGGGTAAAAACTGATAGCAATTCAAGTGTTTATATTTGCTTGGTCACTGTATCATGGGGCAAGTCAGTTGCTTAGTCTTTATAATAGAAAATTCAATTCAAGAATTTGAATTAGAATCAAACTAAAGGTTAGAATCAGAATAAGAAGACTTGATCAGTGACTTGGATGAGTCAACTGGCAAAATAATGGATCCACTCACTGATACATTATAATGCATTATTTCTTGTTTAACTAAATCTTTAATTAAGTCAAAGTCTAGAATCAAATATCTTCTTAAGGAGGTCAAAGATCTTAAAGGGAAGATTTATGTTGGCTCTTCAATTGAGAAACCTCAGGTGAAACTTCAACTCAAGTTTCACAACTTGAGAAAGAAAAATCTATCTTAAAAACTCAAGTTGAAGAGTTGAGAACCTTATTAGATAAATTTTTCATTGGAGTCGTAATACTTGAATATGATGTTTTGATAATAACAAATTATGTATAACAAGACTAGATTTAGATTTAAATAAAGCAATCATATTTCCTATTTATCTTTAGTTAATAGAAACCAACATGATAAAACCAGGAAAGTTTGGGTGCTCAAATTTTGTCTGATTAATAAAATTGGAACTAAATCTTTTTAGGTGCCTAATTCATATATACATTTTGTGAAGCCACTTGGAATATTATGAAATTATAATTTATTTCTACTTACAATAACTTAAGAGGAACTTAGCTTAAAATTCTAGATTAGAAATTATTATTTAAAGTTTTCTTTTTATACTTTTCAAAATTTATGTTCAAAATATTTTTTAAAATTTAGTGTTTTTCAAAATTTATGTTCAAAATGTTTTTCAAAATTTATTTATGTTCAAAATGTTTTTTAAAATTTATGTATATTTTTAAAATTTTACTTTGTTTTCAATCAACGGAGCTAGTTTATATTTTACTGTAGAATTGCATGAACTTATAGGTTTATAAGTCTTTGCATCTCACAAATACAATAGGATTAATTATTTGTGTATCTTGTAGTTTAGATGAGCGTTAGATGTTAGAATTCTTCTTTGGTTCTAAATGCTTAAATTT
>JBAMHZ010441350.1:0-10104 GCA_037177395.1 Alpinia galanga | reverse complement strand
CCAACTTGCCTTGAGCAGCTTAGCCATTGCGAGCTGAGTCCTCTCGTCCCCACACCCCACCTACTGCTTGTGGATGGTCCAAGTGCTTCTTTCCGACTGATGAGTTCTTCCTCCGCTTCCTTCCTACTGATGAGGGCAGTAGACTGATGAGTGAGTGCTTCCTTAGGACTGATGTGATGATGAGAAGGGCCCCTCCTTAAGTCGCACCACTCAACCCCCCCAACTTCCTTCTCGGATCAAGGGAAGCACCCTGCTAGAGAGGGACCGGCACGGAGAGCTGACTTGCGAACTTCCCTTCCCCACCTCTGCTCTCAATCATTCATCCCAAACTCAAAAGCCCACCTTCTAGTTCGAGTAAGGGCTAATGAGAGGCTCTGATTCCTAACCATCTTAGGACAGGTCAGCTAACTCAATGAATGAGACGAGCTCTCGACCTCCCATGGAAAGGTGCTCGGGACTTATGACCCAAGACTCTTGGCGCTAAAACGAGTTAGCCATCATACGCAGTAGACCCAGGACAGGATAAGATCTCTTTACCTCTTCCTTGCCCTAGTCGTTCATTCGGAGCGTCATTCACTCTTTCCTCTACGAATGAAGCTAGCCGTCATGTCTAGGGTCTCTTCCGAAAGAGAAGTAGCTGCCCGCTTCCTTTGACAATGGAGTAGAGTTAGATTAAAAAATGGGAGTTCAAGTATAAGGAAAGGGCAGAAGACAGATACTATACGATTCCTCCGTTTGCACTTAATTTCCGTTGATCAGCCCCCTTTCTGAGTTCATCAGCCGGCACAAGTCAAGACTCCCGAAAGAAAGGGGATGGTAGGTGGGAAGATAGACTTCTCACTGTTTGGGGACAGATTGGAAAGGACTACTCCAAGAAAAGAACTGGAACAATGGAAGTAAAAAGAACTCCACTCTTGATAAAAAAGGGCATTCTTACGACTCAGAAAGGGCTCAGCGTGAAGGAGGTAGACTGTGATCCCTTTGCCCGGTATTATATACAGACGGAAGAAAGTAAAGAAAAGAGTAATTAGTAGGTGTCCTCGACCCGACTTTCTCTTTCCCTAAGAGGATCGAGTATAAGCTCCCCGAAGGCCTGAGTGGAGAAATAAGAGAAAGAGTGTTCCAGTCGGATCTTGATCTTTTTTTATATTCAAAGTTCCTCGTCCCGTCTACAGTTATGCTTGATAAGAATTGGGGAGACTTGACTAATAAACTTACCTTGTGCACAGAAAGAAGTAGAGTTGAGTTCGCAGGGGTTGGCACCTATGGAACTGAGCCGCTTAATCAGATCCCGAGTTCAGGGTCCTGCCTATAGGTCATTTTCAGTACCCTCCGTTGAGACAGCAGAAGAAGAAGAAGATAAACACGAGAATTTTTGGTCAATCCTTCGAGTGCCCCACTTTTGATCGTTCAACCATATCATGAGGGCAGGTCAAAAAGGATATCGCTCAAATAAAATCTGCCGTCTATGCCCCGGCCCAATCCTCCTGGTTATTTTTTAAAGCTTCCCAAAGCTGCTGTCCCCAGCTATGCCAGCCAAATCTGTCATCTTCAACCTCATACTTTTGCTAATTCCAATTACCGAAAGCAGCAGCAAAAAGAAAGCAACCACCATTGATCATCAATGCCAAAAACTTTTCCAGCAAACTCCTTACGTATGCTCACTGAACATAATTGATCCATTTCTTTATCACAGTGACAATGAGTGTGCTCAGAGTTTACCTATCTTTTCCTCCACATATATGACTGAACTAGCTCTATGCACAATTGGTAGTCTAAGTAATCCTCTCATTCTATGAAAAAAGAATTCCCTACACTTTGCAACACATCAAACTTGAAAAATGCTAACAGACATGCACTCTAGTTGCGAACGAGACTCCACTTCTGTTTATTTCGGCATCTTCTTGATCAACTAAATCAGTAGCTTGGTTATCTTGTGTTGTTAGCAGCCAAAGAATTCTGGCGTGGAATTCTGAAACATGTTTCTTGATCTATCCTGGTTATCACAGGAGCAATAAATGAACTCAGTTATAATCCAGCTCCGACACTAGTTTTTTTATTTTATTTTATTTCAGACAAGAACAAACGAAATAGTTACCTTGACAGTCACCTGGTAAAATATGGTTGACCGAGGGAGGCTTCTGCAATGAAGAGCAGCAACATCAGCTTATATAACTTAAACAAAAGAAATCATAGAGGAATCCTGACTTTCTGTAACAAGAACAGGATTAGAGAAAGGAATTTGGGGGAAAAGATGTTTATCCAGTTACAGAAATTAGAATGAAAAATAAAATAAGCACCTGCTTTCTTTGCTTGATACTGGGTCCACAGAGATTCTGAAGCTCGTTGTTGAGGCCAATAAGTGCAGAACAACCTGCTGCATTAGTTGAAGATAAATCAATTCTGCAAAGTAAAGTGTTCATCATAATTCACTCTCTTTTATGCATAGGAGATAGGTTTTTGAATAAAGAAAAAGGCTTTGGACCTTGGTTTTAGCCACTTCAATAGTATGTCTCTGTGAAACCATGAGAGTATGGTAGTAGTTCTTCGACCTCTATTCTAGAACTAGAGCCCATGCTCCTGATTCTGTTGCGATTTATTATTTCGACCTCTGCGTTGAAAACACTGTACACCGGTCTATGATCGGAAAACCTAGATTCTCCGTGTAGATAAGCCAGCTGCGTAAGACCTCTGCCATACCACAAGATGCGGTCACACCTACATTGATACAAGAACATTTTATTTAGATTTGGTACTAATTCTAGAAACTAGACCAATTTAAGGCACATTTAACAAAAAAATGTGCCAAAGATATTAGTTAGGAGTACCATGCAGGTGTCCTCCTCTTCTCTTTTCGGTGCATGTCTTCGCCAGCATATCTGTCGGAGTTGTTTGAATATTTGTAGGTGGGAGGAAAGGATATCCCTCCTTCCTTCCATCCTTCAAAAACACGTCCACACCTTTGCTCCCTCCGAAGCTGTTCATAAAGGAAACCGAATAATTAGAGTTGGGAATACTACTAGCAGTTTGAGAGAACATAAAGAAGAATCAAAGAATCTCAGCTTTCCCTATGCCACAAGAATTTTCTTTTTTGCCTTCTTAGTGGAGCATCTAGAAAAGCATTCAATTCATAATACCCCAGAGATTTCCATACTTTTGAAAGATCAAATCCGTCAAAAGCAAGACTGAAAGACACTAGCAGTTAGAGTAACACTTAGAAAAAGATAAGCAAACTACCTGATCCTTTTCCAACAATGCTCTCCAATTGTGCATCTCAACTAGTGCTTTTGCGGACTGATATGAAAGAGCAATACGGTAGTTCAAGTCACCAAGCCATATGATGCGACTAATGCAAGAAAGAAAAAAAAAAGAGCAAGAGAGTTGTGATCATAAATTCATTCTTTTGCAGTCATAAAATAGTAAATTGTGAAGGTAGTCTTACTCATGATCAAGGATTGTTTCAGGAGACATTTCATTGAATACTTTGCGCACCCGAGGAAACTTTGTTTTCCTTAAGATCTCAATAACATCTGCATTCCTCCGCAATTCATCCCCTTCTTTCTCTCCTGAGGTTAGGTGAGTACAGACGAAGCAAAAGCTTGTGCGGTGCAATGACATGCTGATTGCTATTGAGCCCTACAACCAGTGAAGTGAACATTCTATTCAAAACCAGCTCATAAAGGTTTATGAAGAAATTGGAAGAGAAACAAAAGCCAAAAAATATTAATGATTTTAGGTACGTAGAAGGTGAACGACAAAGATTTAACAAGACTCCAAGCAAAAAGAATGTAGCATCCATATTTTGTAAAATGTGAAATAGAACAATATTTCGAAAGGAAGGAACATCGTATATAAGTATAGCATATACCTTGTTTCCAAGGTAACCCATTAATCCCCTGCCAACACAGGACACCTTCAGGTTCTTTATGTCGTGTCTAATTTCACTTTGCACCCAAATTGTCAGAAATATGCCCACCATCTGCTTACTTGCAACCAAGCAATACCTAGAACTACAGGATGGCAGAATTAGAGCATATGAAAGACACAAGATTTCTACTACTGAGAATCAAACCAAATGACATTGTTGAAACAATTACCCAGAGCAGCCAGAAAGTCTATCCCTTTCTTCCATATATTGTGGAGCACCATATGCATATGACATCGGCGAGCAAAAACCAGTGTAAGATATTTCTCCCCCAACTACCTCATCATAGGGTGAAGCTCCAAAGTTAAAATATGGATCAAAGTTACTTTGCGTACTCTCAATGCTCACCCGATCACAAACACTGTATCTTCGATCCAGCCTTGGTTGCATTATCATGATATCATTGTCCATTCTTGAACTACGACTTATGGAATGGAATGATCGTCGATGGAAGAATGATGAATTCATCTGCCTCGTCGAATACCCCTCAAAATCAGCATCCAGCTCCACAACGGGATTGGGAATGGGGGATGGAAAACCATAACCTCCACCACAGCCATCCATGCCGGGAAGAGTGTTTAGTGTCTTTCTAATGAGTGCTAGCCATTTCTTTGCTGGAATATTGTCTTCTGAACCAAGAACATTTCCAGCATTGAGAGGTACGATCTCTTGAAATCTGGAAAAAAAAAAACAAAGTTGATCAGACATACATAACTCTATATATCACGAGTGTATATTGAACAAAAGTTGTAAAACTCAGTGAGAAAAGTGTAGAAACCGACCCCAAAACATATATATGTGCAGGAGGTGATGTATGGATCCATTCCTCAAGATTCAATTTTTTTGTTGGGGACTTCCCACCTACATTCCATGTTGATACAAAGATCCTACAACCAAATTTATAATCACTAGTCATATTGAGATTCCTTTTATAAAAAAAAAGCCAAAATAGGAAAGCAAATTCTGCAAGGAGCTAAAATAGATTACTTGTAGTCCTGCGCATCTGTAATCTGATCGGCATCAGCATCAAATCTTCCTTGCCGAATTCGATCTGAGTTTTTATATAATCGCTCTGAAAACCAAGAAAAACAAAATCTGAGAAGGGAACTTTGAAAGCCAGCTGATCTTGTCCAAAGTTTCCTAACCCTTTATACCTGTTCTGCTTTTCTTCACTGTGCTTGTCTTCCTCTCCGTGATGCTGATCCTCCTTTCTCCATCACCTGGTGATGAACTTGCAGAATAATGAATTAAGAAAAATAATATAATAACAAAAAAAAGGGGGTGCAAAATGTGTGCTATTATTATCATGAATTTTTTGAGTTTATGCGTAGCTGAAGAAACACTGATGAAAGCTTTGTTTACCTGACAAGGAATTTATAGTTTATTTCAGATTCGGGAAAAACCAAACGGTAGTTGAGCAGAAGTCTATTTGCTAACATGGACATGGCATGAATGGTATTATAAAGGAGAGCATATATCCGAGTTATGGATAAGAGAATCAATACCAAAAGTGGTAGCTTAAGCAATCCAGAAGGAAGGAAAATGTTCAGAAAATGAACAATCAAAACCTACCTCTTCCAAATACATCATCATCAGCATGGAAGTCCCGAGGGTTGTTTTTTATGTTGAACCATTTTCGAACTGTCTTGGACCATGATGACTTCTCCAAAAAAGATTCAAAAAAGACTAAGAAATCTGGAAGACCAAAAAACAGTGCTAAAAAACTCAAATGTGAGAGTAAGAAAACCTTGCTTTTCTTCGAGTTCTCATCTTTCATTGTTTCAGCAGTCCTTCATGCACACGACACAGATGGTTCCCTTTCCCACCAAAATGTCGGAGACGGCAAAGCCGACCTTGCTCGTTGGTATTCCTCAACGGAAGTAGAGGCACGAGAAACAACAATCCCACTTCGGATCCACAAGATGACGATCAAAGAAGAATTTTTTCCCCAGAAATATGGATCAGAGGAAGACGGAGACAAGCAAAGGGGAAAGCTTCTGTCTCCTCGAACAAGGTAGATCACGCCAAGTGGAGACGAACAGGAAGCCGAAGATAGATGCCAAAAGAAAGCCCGAGGAGGGTCAGCAACCTCGTCTCCGCAACGACAACTCGATCCAAAGCCGCAGGCTACGGCCAAGCGCAATGGAGCGGTGGAAAAAAGAAAGAAAGGAGATTTGGGGCACAGAGCAACAGCGAAATGGGGAGGAGGCACTGGAGTTGAGCACAGAGCACGCACACTCAAAGACACCACCACTCTTACTCCCAATTCCTAAACCTCGTTCTCAGAGCACAGCAAAGTGTCCAACTTGGAAGAGAGGAGAATAAAGCGCAAGAAGCCTTATAGCCCGTCTCTCTCCCTCTCTCTCTCCTCGCCCTCACTTCCTTCCCACTCATCTCGAGGCCTTTTACCAGCGCAAAGCTTGTAAGGGAAAGATTAAATCGCAGAATAATAAATAACTAACCAGCAGCTGCCCCGCCTCGCCAGTCCCGGTTTTCAGTCGTCCCGCAGTGCATTCTCATATGCTGCCCCGGTCAGTATTGTGTTCCCTGCACAATGTGTTGAAGAGAAAACAGAGGAAGAGAAAAAAAGAAAAAGAAAAGAGAAACAAACACCAAAAGAGACACAAAGGATAAAAGACTTGCTTGAGAGAGACAGAGAAAGCATGCTCTGTTTTTTATTTAACAATAAAAATTCCAGTTTTTATTATCAGTTCGAATGCAGAACATTGCTTCGTCACATGATCAAAGCTTAAAATCAGAGTTTTGCAGCAAAAAAAGACCAAATATAGTGTTATTAAAACAAAAAAATATGATTTTTTTTCTTCTTCGATATTCTCAACGTAGACCGTTGCCAAAAAACTGAAAAAACAAATAAAATAGAGAGAGAGAGAAGAAACAGTAAGAGCATGCTAACCCCACGATCAATGTTTGCTAGTTAGCAGTTAATATTGCTTCACTTTCAAATCGTCAAAAACGCTGGACTCCAATTCTCCGAACAAATCCCTCCGCTAAAAGTTGCCTTGTAATTGTATTTATTTTTATTTTGTAATGCAGTTCCACTATTCTGCTTGGGTAAGGGAATGCATAGGAGGGGAGCTCTTAGGTGTTAGTCTCTTAGATGTCCTACGATCTAGTGGGTGTTGGGCTGTGATCCTCCTAGACCTTTGCGGCTACCTGGGCGTGGCTAATGCTGCATCAAATACCGCTCCATCTCCACGTCGAGGATGCTCATTGCTCTAGGACTCCCCTTTGCTTGAATGCAGGAAATAAGGGAATAGGTTCTTGTAAATGATGGAAATCAAGTGTTTTTTTTGTGACAAGATAGGTTGTTCGGATTTAAGCTTTTGGCTGGGGTGCACTAAGCAAGCAGAACACACTGTGTGCTCGATTTAGTGTGTTAAAATTCACACACAAGTTTATTTTAAAGTTCTCGCATTAACAAGACCACCCTTCTTAATAATAACACGCGAAGCTGATGATTTGCATCGCCATGAATGAGGAATGCAGTGCCATGCAATGTCCTACCTTGTAATGTTCCATTAAGTTCTTGCTGTGGGGAACCTGAATAAAAAGCTCCTATCGATGTCTCTAAACACTAAATGACGCACATGTTGAATCTGTTGTGTGTGTGTGTGTGTGAGAAAGAGAGACTCTCGTTCCGACCCTTCTTTTCCACTCATTGAAACACAAGGACAAAATAAGGATGAATTCCATGGAGGCGGCATGATGAGTGCATTATTAATTCTAGGGTGGAGTTGGATCTTATCTGAAACAGGACACAAAGTGGCTCTTTGCTCAGCATTAGAAGCGCTGAGGACAATGGGAAGGTCAATGGCAAATTGTGGGCAAAAGGACGTCAAGTGCCTCTCTGTTCGCCATTAGATTAAATGCTAGCCAGTTAAACAATCTCAACTGGTGCTTAGTGCCAAATTACCACATGAACAACCGTGCAGCAGTTTCACTACACTTCGAATTTAGGATTATCATATCAATAAACAATCTTTTCTCGATCTTTGATATCCAACAGTACTTATCTGTGTAATTCAATCTCAGTGCTTGATTTACACAGAGGGCCCTCCATTAAATTAATCTTGGCTAGCTGCCATTTTATTCTCGCCACCTTTCTTTATATGCTTCCTTCCTTCCTTCAAAACATACGTACTTCAAAAAAAAAAAATTTTTTTTTTAAGGACCTGAATCAGATCTTGCGAAGAGTATATATAAATAATAGAGTACAAAAATAATATGGGTACGTACATAGAGAGGAAGGACAGTCAAAGGAGAGCTCTCTCATTTCCAGACTTTAGCAAAGTATCTTCCTCATATTCTTCTCTTTTTCAGCTTTAATATCTTCTCGTTTATCTTTATATACTTTCACATAGCGATTTGCTAAGGCTTGGCCTTTTCCCAGTGTCATTTTCTCGAAGCTCTTAACACCAAAAGAGCAATTACGTGAGGGGAAAAAAAAAGAGACAAAGCGACTTTAATTTGTGATGTCCTCTAGGTACTGTGGTAGAGGGGGGCTTTTAATTTGTTGACTGAATCTTTGTTTCGATTTTCTGGAGAAAAATAAAACTTTCAGCTATAATATTTTAGGATTCATTAATTAATGCAGTACAATTTTTTACATATAATTTTAAATTTAACATGATGTTTTAAAATCACTGCAAGAGCAATTGGATTCAAGCCTTTCATGGGCCAAAATGGGCTTTTACTGGATCGGCCTTTTAAAAGCCCATAAGGCCGTTGGACTTCTTTATAATCCCTCTGACTGCTGGAAGTCGGCGATGCACTCGCTCGTCCCTTATCGTCGCGGAGGGCGTCGTCGATTTCAATCGGCTCTCCGCTGGTTTGACCTGGCGATTCGTCGTCATCTTATTGGTTGTTTGTTCCTACCTTTCGGAGTCACGTGAACCGCAGCGTTCTGCATTTAGGGCTTGTTGACACTACAAAGATTTCGATCGGAAGACGAGGAGCGGGATCTGATATACTCCACCGACCAATGCCAGGTTAGCAGTTTTTGTATTATTTTAATTTTGTTATTCGGATTGAGTTGTTGTCGAGGAGTAGAGATTTGAAATGGACTATGACATTTTTATACCATTTTGTTGCCATTCCATTTGTTATTATGAATTTTTGCACAACATTTTTGACGTTTAGGTTTTCTTGAACATCCTCAAGAAGCATAAAGTGTTCATTTTCCGTCACTGCATCGGAAGGTAATATCATGCAGTTGGATTTTTGTTGAATTTCCCTGAGACAATTATTGGACTAGTAGAGCTAAGGTTTACTTTCATTTGACACGATACTCTCTAGCATAAGAAAATATCTCACTGAGAGAATTATTTTTAATTAGCTATTTCAAGGGATGATTCTAAATGAGAGACGGTATAGAAAGGGTAGGAATATGAGCTAAGGTTAAATCCAGTACAATATCATCATGGTAATGCTTTATGATAAGAGGGTAAGTCTTTAGTTGGATGATTAATATGTTTTTTATTGGGGGTACCTGATTCCAATGCATTGTCGTTTTTCCTCATGGTTGGTTAAATCACCTTGATATATCATGAATAAACTTAGCTAGGAAGAATTTAGAAATGTAATATATTGCTCAGATTAAGTGATCTTCAACAAACTCATAAGTAGCTTAGTTGGATATTACCCAACTGTATAGTCAAAAGGTTGTGGGATCATTGGAATTTTAGGAGAGGGCTTTTTGTGCCGTGACCATAAAATTTTAATTTGGGTCTGCTTGCCCGCACAGCATGTATTTCTACCAAGGAAGTCAAGTGCCTGTCAACAGAAAAGAAAATAAAATTGAGCAGGACAAAGTGGCTACAAAAGAATGTAAATTTTGTAAGAAGAACTAATTAAATTACCAAATTGTGATTAATTGGTTTTTTATGTGGGGTTTATGATGCAGCGTTACACAATTAGTTCTGTTGTTCAGATTGAACTGATGGTTGCCATTCAGCATAAATATAGTATAGCTTACCTTTTACTACTTGGATTAGCTTCTTCTAATTTGGCTCTAAGTGATGATTATTTGACAAAGAATATGACCAACTAAAACAAAGGAAAAGGAAACTTGCATTGGCAATTCTTTGTTTGGTCTGACTGCATAATGAAAGGAAAAAAGAAAAAGGATTTTATTTGATGTGGACTAGACTCATTTTTTT
>JBAMHZ010441330.1:0-10105 GCA_037177395.1 Alpinia galanga | reverse complement strand
TTTATGTTTTTATTTTTAATTGTGTTTTCCGCTGTGATTAACTATCATTTTCAAAAGAAAGAAAAAGTTTTTAAATATGCTATTCACCCCCCTCTAGCGTTTTTCTAGGTCCTACACAATGGTGGTATCAGAACTTTTGTTGTTCAATACCAGCTAAGAAAGGGGCTTCAGCTTAGGATGGAGGCGACTATTTTAGCTGCAAAACACTAGAAACTTTAGCTCTGAAAAAGGAAAATGAATTTTATGTGAAAAGCAAATAGAGGCTAAGTTTTTTTTATAAAAAAAATAACAAATTAATAACTTAATTTGTTATTTTATTCAACCAAAGAACTCAGCATTAATTAATATGAATATCACTTATAAGTTATTGATATATATATATGTTTATTTATTTTTATATTAATATATTGATAGGTTATTTTATTACAACTCTATACACTTAGTTTATATTTCATAAATAGATTGGTATTAATGCAATATATTATTAAATATATCTTGATATCAATTAATATCAATATAATTTTATAGATATCTATAAATTATTATTGACATTTATAATTATATCAATACATTAGTATGTTATATTGTTATAAATTTACATGAATTAAATAGGATATTATACTACTATCACTATATTAAAATTTTCATTAATTTAAATTAAAATAAAATGCATTAGTCATATGATGTTATAATTAGTTTTTAAGAGGAAGTTTTGGAAATATTGTTTTAGTTAGTTATATGATGGCATAATCAAGGTTTAAAATTTTGATCCATATCGAGGTTTCGGTCTGTGATCAAAACGATACAGTTTCGATATGGTCTCGTGTCATATCGATAAATTTTGATAATTTATAAATATAAAATACATAAATTAAAAAATGAAAATTTTAACTTTAATATTAAATATAAACAAAATAATTATGGAAAAAATTAATTATAATACTAAAATTAATTTAAATAGGATTAAAAAAATAAAAATAAATTTTAATAATAATAAAATTATTATTCATAATATATAAATTAATAAAATAGATTTTAAAATAATTTACAAAATATTTTTTTAAATTAATAAGATAATTTTATTAAATTTTAATTGATATAATTATAATTTGAACTATAGTTTTGAAGTTTAATTATTAAATCATATAATTTTGATTATTAAGTCTATAGTTTAAACCATAGTTTGAAGAATTGATTATTAAACAATAACGTTACCATTTAATTAAATAAAGGCGCAATGACAGTGCACGCCGGGCGCGACAGCCGCGGGTTGCCGTCGCAGTTTCCGCGGTCCCTGCGGAGGCCGCGGGATGCCTCCGCATCCCTTGCGGAGACAGTGTGACCCCTCTGCAGCCTCGGCGGAGGTCACGCACGCTGTCGCAGTGGTCGCAGAGGCCGAGCGATGCCTCTGCGGCCCTGCAGCCACCTGTACCATGCCAAGCGGCAAGCGGAACGATAAATTCCGCCCGTATCGCCCGGCATGGGTCGATATTTAATACTTTGGGCATAATTACTTCTAGACAAAGACCAAATCAAAGCTATTGTGATATTTTTGCAAAACACGACATAGTTGAGATGTTATATTTGTTTAAATAGTTTTGTAAATCTCAACTCAATTAGTTATCTATTTTCTATATTATTATTTTTGAAAGTAAACACCAAGTGGAAGGTACTCATCTAAATTGATATTGACAAAAATTATAAGTGTCTCAAAGTGTGTGTCAATATGATATTAGGGATTGATTCCCCATTGGGAATGATACTTTAAACCTTGATTAGGTTATGCTGGAAAATTGGAAGTCAAATCACCTAGAGATTGAACACATGTAAGAAAGTCCTCTTTTTATGAAACTTATGCTAGAAAATTGGAAGTCAAATCATCTAGTGGGATAAGACTTGGTTGTTGTTGTTATTGTGGTATGCAATTTGTTGTTTCTTTTGGTCACCATGCCATATTCTTGATCTCTTCTAGTCCAACATTGAACATAAACATTATCATGAAAATCCAACCTTGAGGATACCGTTTTGCTAGGCAAACATCTTTTTTACATGAAGGTGAATGAACATATAAGACAAATTCCCTATCGTGAATTCGCTGAACCACATGCATATTCACATTCAATTTGAAAAGTGAGTTGACAAATCAGTTGTTTCTTTTGAATTGTATTAATTTAGTCAAACACCGCATAACTAAAAAGGGAAATTAGGTTTTTCTGTTTGGGATCTATGGATGTCCTTGCTGAAATTGAGAAATAAGGATTTAAGCAGATCGTGAAGAACAAGACATAACTATGATGGAAATTGAGGATTTGAGGTTGTTATGATGTGGGATCTAAGACCATGGGTATCCCTATCCAAATTCATAAACAATCCTCAACACCTAATGCACTGTTGTTTAATTTGGATTTTGGAATAGGTTGGTAGTATGTAGTTCCATCTGTGCTTGAAAGGAATAATCACAGAATAAAGGAAATATCAAATCATATACAAGGTCTAAGTTGTCTTGTACAAAGTCAACTAGGAACACTACCCTACAATGAGGATCTATAGTATCTTATCATAGCCTCAAATTGTGGGATGCTAAGGTCCTAGAATGTAAGTATCCATATTTTTAAAAAACATTTACTTTATGCTATTATTCTACAAGTAGTAACTTTCATTATTGTTATTTTGACAAGTCAAAAGTAAATATTCATCATTCATGTACCAGAAAGTTCAGAAATGTGTGCAGATCTTGATCAAGATGCTAAAGCGTAAATCACCATCAAGCTATCTTTCTCCCAACAAATTGGAGCAGGCTACATGAATCTTAATGGCCATTAAACTCTATGCAAGGTAGCATGACTAATGATATTCAAAATATCAAATTATTTTTTCATTACATTAACTAATATTTCCTTTGTTCTCCATCTACATTTATCCCTCACCTTCCACACTCATAAATCCAACTTTTCTAACTAGAGAAGCTCTTAGTCGTCTATAAACCTGTCCATAGCATCTCAAACTATTTTCTCTTTGCAACACAAAGTCACCCCACCCCCAACAGTAAGGAACTCTCCATCCACCAACATGATTAGACCATAGAATCTCATGATCCAAAATGTGTTTTTGATAGCATTACTCTTTACAAGATGAAAGCAAGGAGCATTACATTGCTACGTAATAGGAAATATTTCAAGCAGCATACATGTTCAACCTGGCACAAAATTTGAGTTTGTGTGAACTTTATGATTCACAAAGCAATGCTAAATAAAAATGACAGTTCATACCGTGCAAGGGTAACTTAAACTCCAGAGAGTGTGCTACCTGAACTGTGGACAAATGCCAAAAGGAAATATCCACATAGAATTTACCTGATCCATACCTCCAGATTGTGTTCCAATGTAACGCTCACATTCACATGTAAGTTGAGCAATTTCTTTCTGCAAGATATAGATAAGATAAATGTGTATAAAGCACAGAATTCAACATATTCATAACCAACATCTACATAATACCATAACTCTATCACACACAAATACTCTATGTACGAAATATGGCATTAATTCATGCTTGATCAGGAACTAAGATGAAAAATCAAATGGATTAGTAATATATTTTTATATGATTGATGACTTGGAAAGTGTATAACATTGTTTTTGTTATTAAAATAGTAGGTGGTGGAAGACAAAATCATAGTTGAAATTCAAGTTTTGCAGGCACAGCAATGTAACCATTTGCAAGTTAATGTAAGGGAAGATGAAGATGCCTCAACCATCATAAATATGACTATAAAGAGTAGAGGCAACATTCCTACATGCATGGCTATGAACCAATGCAGACTCTGCACCCACATAGCACCAAGATAAAAATATTCAGGGAAAAGAAATTTCTTTATTAAAGCAGCTCAATGCCAAAAAAAAAAAGTAGGACTAAATCAACTATAGTAATTGGTGAGCTACCTTTGGAAAATTCTTATCAAGAGCAGCCATTATAGCAATTGTTGCTGAACAGACTAATGCTGCAGAGCTTGAAAGACCTGAACCTGTATGAGATTGGCACAAATAATATTTCACATTCTTCGAACATATATGAAACTAAGAAATTGACGGGGAATAGCACCTGTTGGCACAGTCCCGCTCACAACTACATCAAGGCCAACAGGTAGACCAACATCTGCTCCTTTAGATTTAACAAACACATATATGCCTTTGTATCTGCAAGCAAAAATTTAATCAAGATATTGAATGAAGTCTCAGTACAGACTAAAAGGGCCATCACATTCAAATAGAAGATAATTTATGCCCAAGCATAGCAAGTCATAAATAGGACTGTCATTGTACCATCATATTATGTGCATGCATGGCATGGCAATATGGTAATGCGTTCAATCTGACTTACTGGACCATATGATGAAAAGCAAGATGAACATCATTTTTTTTTGTTAATTATACACACACACACACACATCTTAGTCAGAATAAAGAGAAGCTTTGCTAACAGAGGAATCAAATCAGGTAAATAAACTATGAGCTTGAGAAAGTGTTTGGGAATATGGAGAATGAGTCATTTGCAGTAGTAAATGGGGAGAATGTTCAAGTAACTTATAGATGGTTGTGCAGGAGCGATTATACCTATGGCACATCCCAAGTGCTAAACAACACTGTAATTTGCCAGAAGAAACCTACTCACGGCTTGATTCCTGCTTGCAATTTCTCTTTTATTCATATTGTTCTTCCTCTACCACTTTGTCAAACCCTCTTCCTTAGTCATCATCAACTCTTTAGTTCCATTGCCCCATTTATTTATTTATTTTTAATTCATTTCATTCACACCCAACGTTAATTTGACAACATTAGTCAGCATGTACATTTTATTCCTCCAAAGCTCCAACAAAACCTCATCACCAAAACCATTATGCAAATTGTTATCATGTTCCTCATCACCAAAACCATTATTTAAATTATCTTAACATGAACAAAATATCAAGGACCCAACTCTTGAATTTTAAAAACCATGCAGTTTGCCCAATGAGAGCTCCTTGAGTCAGCTATCTACGTCCAACTAGTCTAATGAAATTTTACTAGATGGTGGTGTCCAATCACCATTGAGAAGCAAACCAACCATCCAAGAGAAAGCACGGTAACCACTCAGTCTGATAATTCAGGCTACTTTTCAGAGTGGATTTCTAAGTAATAATTCAGATACTAAAGTGCATGAATTACAAAAAAAAAAAAAAAGCATAGTTGGATTATTATCTACCTAAAGAAACTAAAGCACAAGATCATTCTCATCCTGTCTATTAAATCTAATTACTTTCCTTCAATAGAATGAATGTATCAAACAAAAAAGCCTTTTTGAAATACAATATGAACTATTTACTCCCTGCATCATAAGAAGAGTTCTTACAGCATAAAAGGGTTTGAAGTTCTCAATTTGTTCACGTGACCTACCAATCACTAAATTCAACATAACTGGCACAATAATAAAGTTAAAGGAGACCCTCAATAAAGGACCGAAGTATTATTTACCATAGAGGAACAAAATTGTTAAAGTGACGCAAGAAGAGATACGGAGTAACTTGTCTCAATTAAAGCAGAAGGAATAATTTCTTACCCACAGATAAAATAATGGCCCCATTTATGATTCTTCAAATCAAGTTCCTGGTTTATAAAAGACATCTTCATTCATTTTCCTCATGATGACCATCAGCGGTAAGAGAATAACATCCAAGCGAAGGCGAAATACCTGGTCGGAATCAGCAGGGTAAGTACACACGGGATATTTAGGATTCACATTCCCGATCCGAACCTCTTTGCTCGACTCTCCCGCATCACGCTTCCTAATGCCGATAATCGTATCCTGACGGATAGCCATCGGGAGCACCGAATACCCCTCGTAATCGATGTGTTCACCGATTAGATTAACCCTACCTACAAACCAACCATGAAAGTAGTCATATAATACTGAATAAGAATCCTACCTTAGTTCAGAGTGACCGTCGACTTAGCGAAGCGAAGAAATCCGAGACAGACAACAACTTCACCTGGCGACCGAGCGTAGACTTGTGGCTCTTGGCCAAAGAGCTCGACGAACTTGGCCTTTACGGCATTGAATCGGAGCTTCGCCTCCTCGAGCAGCGACCCCTCGCCGTAGACGGGCTCCAAAGACGAGTAGATCGGAATCGGAAGATCCTCGTGCGCCATGACCAATCGAAACCAAGGAGATCAGGGCTGAAGCAAATCTGTTTCTTCTAGTACTCTCTTTCTCGCCAACGGAGACGGCAGGCACGGGCGATGAGATGAGCGGGTTTAGGCGTCGGCGATGGACATGCTTTCTAACTGAACCAATTACACAGCGCCCTTGACGGAGAGATCAGAGACAGATGTCAGTGCCTCTCAACGCTTTTAGAATCGTAGTAAGTTTCAGCCAGTAGTGGCCGGACGCGAAGCATGCTGCATATAAATTTTTAATAATATTTTTCAAAAGTAAAAAAGATAAACTTTGGGGAAAAAAATACCATAAATGCCAAAGTTTTGACACGTCGAAATTTGCTAGTTTTAATAATTTTGATAAGACTATTTGACTGGTCAAATGACGTTGCAGATGATAAAATTGTTGCATAATTACTTTTAATAGGATTGCTTGGATTTTAATACCTTCTTAAAATTTAAAATTTAAATAAAAATAATATAGTTCTAGCTAAAACTTATTAGATTAAAAACCTATCTGGTAACTTTAATGATCTCCTAAATTTTATATATTCAAATATAAATTTTGACCATAAAATAATTTTAGATAAAATTGCTTATAATTATTTTGAATATTCATTATTTTAAAAGTTATTATTTTTATTTATAATTAATGTAACAAGTTTTAGAAAATTATAATAAAATTTATATAACTTTAGTTCTTTTTTTATTATCTATAAATATATATACTCTGTTTTTTAAATTATACAACTCGATGATTTAAAATCAAATTGATTTTTAAAATAATAAAATTAGCATAAATGTATAAAAATGATTTTTTTTTATATATAAAGTTTGCTAATGATCATCTCACTATCTTTCTTAAATATATAATTTTTATAATAAATTGACAGTAATTTGCTTGTTAGATGATGAATTCAAAGAATTATACATATTTAAAAGTCGATTTTTAAATAGTAAATATTCATATCCTTTTTATGCGTCATAGATGACTTCATTTATTATAATAAATTAACTGCTTAATTTAATATAGCCTTTACATATTGATTTGATTTAATATTTTAATTTTTCATATTCATTTTATACACTTTTAAATTAAAATAATAAAGTGTACGTCAGATCTAAATAAGACAATTCTGAAATATTTAAGTTGGAATTATTTTGGGGTTGAATATGATGAAATTGTTACTTGTACCCAGTCTGATCTGACCTATTGAAAAAATAAAATAAAATTATAAAACAATTTAATTGCAAAATAAATGATTAAGAAAACTAATTTCGTTCAAAGATTAATTATAAAGATAATTAATCTTAATAAATGGAGCCGACTTTAGTAGCATAAAAATAAAAGACTATATATAGAGATAGATAGGTACGAGAGAAACTGAAGGGGAAAAGAAGTCTCGTGACGTGTGGAGTTTGTATGTCTGGTAAAAATGGGAATCGAGAAGGGGCAGACGCTCTTTGATGCGCCGAATGATTCAAGAGGAGTGCGGGATTGATCACACACGTAGAGATTGAATTTGGAGAGAACTGGAGGCTCTCTGATGCTCTAGGCACCTACAAAAAATTAGAAGAAATGATAGAAGATGCCGAAAGTGCTCCAGTGGAAGCTACTCCGGCGCTCAAGTTAGAAACGGAATAAGGAATAATAGTAGATGTAAATGTAAAAGAAGAGAATAAACAGACCTCTTCTAATGACCCCACATTCCTTTTATATAGGGTGTTCTGACAACAATACCCTGATGGCGAAGTATTCTGATAGTAATATGCCCTGACAACCGTATGAGACAACCAAAGACAGAGAATACCATATCACCATTAATACATCCCTTATGAGGAGACATTCCTTCATAAATATTAGGAGCAGTACCTTGTAGAGACACTATAACTTGTTAATGTTTACAATAAATAGTCTTTATTGTCAGATCATATGTTATGAAACGACGTATTAACTTGAATATATATATATATATATATATAATGTTTTTCCGGAGTAATATGATTAAACAAGATGTCTCTTGCCGAGACATAAATAAGGGTCTTTCACTAAAACATAAGAGATGGTCTCTTACTGAGACATAAATAAGATCTCCCACCGAAATATAAGAGATAATCTCCTATTGAGATATAGATAAGGGTCTATTGAGCCTATTCCCCTATGATGTCGGCAGATTAAGTTCAAATTTAACTAACTTCAGGTCTTAAACAATTCCATCCATATCACTTCCACATATGACAAACCACTGTGTATGAATTAATATTGCAGGTCCAACCAAGACATGAGCTATCACACTTATCCATATACAAAAGGTGGTTCTGTTACCAAAGTTTAAAGTCTTGTCTTGTGTCAGGGTTTTGGTGCCAAGTTAGGACGAAATGCCAGTTTTTGGCATCTTGTTTTCTAAAAATTATATTGGTAAATAAAATCAGGATCTGTTGCCAGAGAGTTATCTTATTCGCCACCAATTAAAGAAATCGCCCAACAAAATTACAGTATGGAATGATATAGAATTTGATTGGTACTTCATTTAGCTATGTCTTGTTCTTTATAGAAATAAAATATTGTTGATCTAGAGTCATGTGAATCTTTTTTTTTCCAAGAGAAGAAACAATGTCTTGGTATGCTAGTATAAAAGCTTGATTAAGTATCTTATTTTTCGATTAGTTTTTTTATTGATCAATATTAAATTGTTAACCAAACATGTCAACATGTTTGAAGTGTCCAGTAAAGCCTATACCATGATCAGTATAATCATATTTCAAGTGGACACAGTTGCTATATTGAAGCTGCTTTAGAACCATGACCATGTTTTTTAGATAAATATGAATTGCTAAACATCTAGGCCCTGGACACATTTAATTCTATCAAAATTGATTGCGGCTCCAACTCCCAAGGAACCATATTTGTTCCAATTGTACAATTTTGGTATCTCCTTTATTTTGGCTTCTATGTCATGTTGTTCTGTTTATTCAACAATCAATTCTTATTATTATTAATCAGCATACTGTTGTTCTGCATTCCCACATCTTCCTTTCCTTTTTCCTTCACTATTCCTCAACTAGCAGCTCTTTACATCATGCCAACAGCACATACTAGCTTGTAAGCTTGACAGAGTGGGTTGTACTTTTGAGAAGCAGTTTTATATTGTTGATAGCCATTTATTGCTGTTTGATCACTACAAAGTTATCTAGTTTGGTGGGAAAATGGAAATTTGGTGGTACAGATGTAGCCATGGCAATTGCAAAGCATGATTACATAAAATCTGCATGTCCAATTTATGAGTATATACATCCAATGCACTGAGAATTTTGCTATGGCATAGGTTTCTTACCCAGCGGCACTAACATCTGCTAGTATCCCAGTGAATCAACCACCATGTCAACAATCTGTTCCTTCTCATTCTGAGGAGGGACTTACTGTTGCAGGCTTATCAGCTGCTACAGCTACTGCAACAAAGCCACGGATGCGATGGACTCCAGAGCTACATGAACGTTTTGTTGAGGCAGTCAACCAACTTGGTGGTAGTGAAAGTATGTGATATGTAACCTGTCTCATATGAATGCCCTTTGATGTCTACTTTTTCTTACTTTATTTTCCTGTTCAGAAGCTACTCCTAAAGGTGTACTTAAATTAATGAAAGTGGAAGGTTTGCCACTATACCATGTGAAGAGTCATCTTCAGGTTATTGATACATTTGTAAGTACCTCGGGTAGTTTTGATGTGATCAACCGAGTTAAGTTAGGTCCTGTGTGTTTTTGATGCCTTGTGTCTAAGTGTGCAGGAACTTAGGAGCACAAGAAGTCGAGCGGAAGACGCAGCGAGCGAGAAGGATAGCACGGGAAGAGAGCGGACGCGCTCGGTGCATCCGAGGGACGAGGAGCTGCGGAAGAGTACACCGGTGGAGCGAGAA
>JBAMHZ010441309.1:0-10106 GCA_037177395.1 Alpinia galanga | reverse complement strand
CTCCTCATCTCCTTCTAAACAGACTTTAACAAAGCGTTAAGTAATCTCTATATGAGATATGTCCCATCGACTATTAGAATAAATTAGGAAGTCGTCATATGGGCAACTTCAGCAACTAAGAACGTCTTTAATTTATCACTCTATTTATAAAAAAAAATCTTACAAATACATTATAATTAGAGATTAAACTGTAAAATGCTAATGGGCAAGGTAAACCGTAGCCTTAGAGGCAATAATAATCTTTAGCAAACATGCAACCACGAAATATAATTGATACTCGATGCAACATTTATCACGTGGGATTTTCAACTTACTTTATGGCTCCATAAGTCGTCCATATGCTGACCCATTTCGTTGATCTGACCCATCCATTTGTATGGACGCTGGCCATACAGTGAGTCAGGCATGTTTCGTTGATCTGACCTGCTCCTCCGTGGCTCAAATCGCTGCAACTCTGTCATTTTTCAACAAATTTAAAACGTGTTCCAGAGAATAAAAAGAAAACAAGATGGCCATTATGTGAGAAAGTCGTGGTCCTTGTTAAGGTTAAGCTTTCGGATCCCCTATCCATGCCTTCGTGTTTTCCTTTGTGAGTTGTGACGCATGGGAAAATAATTAACCAGCAACTGTTTTTTTTTCCCCTGCTTGATTCGATGTTTATAAGAATTCACGGACAGCTTCACGTACTGCGAGGTCAACGGAAGGTGAGCTAAACTGCAATGACTGTTGTCCCTTGTAGTTAGCAATGGCAATGCACGGTCATTGTCCCTTCGTGGGATGGGTGATTAGTTAGTCCAATATAAATTATCATAAGAAAAATAAAGATTAATTCTAAAGCGAATTTAAACTTTTTATTCGGACTTAAATGATTCACCATTATTATAGTCAACCATAATTTTTCTGTAAATTTAATTTTCTTTACCATTATCATAGAATCATGATGAATCATAAGAAGGTTGGAAAGAGCATAATTGTCTTTTGTCACGAGGAGAAGGAATCATTGTACTGCTTACCTCATGATTAGTTTGGTTCACACATTAAAGTGTTTTTTTTTTTAGTTCCTTCTATCCTAATTAATTTATTAATCGAGGAGGAGTGAAGCAATCTAATATTCATGAACAAATTTAAAACTCAACGTATACAAGATCAATTGATGAATAAATTTAAATAATTTATTAAATTAAATAAATAAATTTGAACACATATAATATTAATGAATAAATATTATAAATTATTTATAAATAATGCATGAGAATCAAATTTGTAAATTATATTCATCAATAATCTTTTTTTTTTTATCAAATTATAAATAAATAAAAATATTCTCAAAATAAATTGATAATATTAAACTTACCGACCAAACGACCAAACTTCAAAATTTATCCTAATTTGGTAAATAAATTGATTTCTACCTTCGACCCTTGGAAATTAAAGAGGCACTCATGATATCATTGGTATCAAGCCCGCTTTAGGTCAATAAGATGTGCTTATGTGGTCTCACCCTAATTTGGTTGAGTCATCGTGCTGAGTGGTTAACCTAAACTTATTTGATCCATCATGTCGAGTTGAGCCGAGCTACCAGCCCATCAAGCCAACCTGACCTATAGATTTGTTGAGCCAACTTGACTTGTGGATCTGTCGAGTCAACCTAACCTGCTGATCTGCTGACCTCCCAACCTGGTGACCTAATTTGATGTGTCAACTTGCTGAAATGCTTGAATACCATAGTATCTAAGGACCCGAGAGCACTCGAAACCCGAGTCCAATTATCTCATCTCTCAGCCACATAGAAGCCAAGGACTTGAGAGTTCGAGTCCGAATATGTGATGGTGGTTACAATGATAACACAAGTTACTAAAGACATGTACCCCTTTTATGAGGTCCATCCCTTGAGAAAGCATCGTCCCTTATGCTCTTTCTCTTTGTATACAAAAAGTCTACGGAAGAAAGCTTTTGAGATTTCCACCGCATCATGATTCGAGCTTAAGTTAAACTCAAATCAAGCTCAAGCACGTATAAAAAAAAAACTAGATAAAGCTTAAACATGTTTTAAACTCAATTTGGCTTATCTCGATTATCTTATCAAAAAGAACACTTGATGCAACTTAGCTTTTTACAGCCGTAAGTGGAGCTCACTAACTCGAGAGTATCAAGTCCATCTGTTTCCCTTCTCTTCTTATCCGGTCCCTCTCTTTTTTTCTCGCCCAGAATGATCATGGACTCTCATTCACTTAACTTCACATATTTCCGAAGAATTCCATATTTCTGACACCTCCAGAAGAACCATCCTTTCTTTCCAGGTAGGCCCAGTATGGTTAATGAGCATTCATGAAGATGTTGGTTTTTTTAAAGAGTGCAATTAATTTGTGCCTTGTTTTACTGGAGATCTAATGCCCTTTAAATACAGACCTATTAAATGTTTACTTAAACAGTATACGAACTGTGCTATTGTATCAGTATTGAAGACAGACTGAAACGTGGATTCCTCTCAACTGGCATTCAATATGACCTTTTTCCTTGTATAAGCCATCACTAGAAATGTCAAAAATATCAGTTCACGACTAGAAATCGAGAAGAATTACAGATCCTTGTTAATGAAGTAATCGATGTGAACATCAGCAAATTGAATGCCGTTTTGAGCAGAAAGATCACCAGTCTGAAACTTTTGACAATGTTGGATTGTTCTCCAAGGAACTTTACCAGAGAGATTTGTTTTTCGATTGTGTGTCATTTAGGCAAAAATAAATAAATAAATTCAGTTCTCTATCTGAAACAAATGGAAGAGAAGATTTCAAAGTTGAACCAGTCTTCAACAATTAGGGCTGTCGGGAGACAACTACTTCAAATAACACCTTGTAATTAACCATTTACTTCAACAAATTAAATTGCCAAAAACAAGTCGCAATGTGGGAAAGAAATAAAAATTCAGGATTATTTTGGTGTCATCTTAATCTTTTTTTTTTTTGGCTTTATCAGTTTTTAAAATTACTCTTAAATATTATTATGATATAGTCCCTGTTATAATAATTTCACCTATTTATCTTAATATTGTCATGATGAGTCAGAATATGATACACGAAGCTCAAATTTCTACAAGAAGAAGTAAATGGTATATTACTTCAAGGTGCATGATTACAAGTAAGGGCAAAAGCTTCTGCATTTGAGATATGCATTTATATTTACAATCATACATGACACACTCGACTGGCATATTCTGTTATATGACTATATATCCATCTTTCAAGACAAAAAACTTCCACCAATCCAACAGTAGATAAAAAATCGACGCACAAAGAAAAGAATTTAACTAACCAATGGACAGGGAGAGAGAATACAGTGAAACTCAAATATGCACTTGATCAACTCAAAGATTGTTCTTTCATCAAATGTGCACTGACACTACTGAACCTCTCCCTTGAATACTGCTTCGATGCCTTCCTCCAATCTGTACCTGCTTTCATCATCGTGGCAAACTCGTCGTAGCTTATTTTCCCATCCTGAGTTCAAGAAAGCAAAGTTGAGCATATCTGAGAACTTACCTGTGTCTGTTATATTCTTGCATCTTCTTCCATGCTAAGCCCATTTTTGTGCTTGTATATTCTCTATATATAGATAGAGGCATATACACCAAGTGCATTTCTTTTCATATCTACAGCATGAAAAATTAAAGATAAATGAGATGCAGTAACTGACCTTGTCTGTGTCCACATCATGAATTATGGCGTTAATGACTTCCTCATGATTAGGACCCAAGTCATCAGCCAAGCAAGTTTTGAGCTCTTCAATTTCTATGTATCCGCTGTTATTCTGATCAAAGTATTGGAAGGCCTTATGCAGGTGCCCATCATTACTAATCTTCCTCAGGTGAATCGACACAGCAACAAATTCTCCATATTCCAAGGTTCCGTCTCCATCAACATCGGCCTGCCATGGAGATGTTAAGTTCCAATTCCCAGCACAAGTATTGCTTCTGGATTATAATTGAGCTGTTGGGCATGATTCAATAATCTACTTATAATCTCAAAGTAATCCAGTATAATCATTCTATATAGATTATCTACGTCAACATTCTGATAACACGAAGGAAATAATTTTAACTTGAATGCTCGAGTGTTTTGGAAGAAAAAGCTGCTGAAAATCCACATGTCAAGTAAATCAAACGAACTCAAAAATTAGAATAGAAGAAATGACTATGATGACCATGAAGTCAAATTTCTGAACCATTTTGCGTTATAATCTCAAAGTAATCCAGTGTACAATTACAGGGTTATCGTACAGAGGTAAACGTTGTTTAGTATACTCACAGCTTCCATTAGTATCTTAATGTCTGCATCGGGAAGCTGGTGTCCAAGCTTATGCAAACCATGTTGTAACTCTTCAAGGGTTATGTGCCCTTTTTCATTTATATCCATCTTGTTAAATGTAGCCTTTATGTCAGCAACTTCATCCACAGATAAATGCTCAGCGACTACCTAAAACAAAGATGGTTTTGAAATGTTTCGACATTAAATTAAGCAGAGTGCAATTTGAAGATGTTTAGTGCATTGACCTTCTGAAAATTGAAATGTGCTATAAAGATAGTTATAAAGATAAGACACTGTATCAATAAATTTAAGATTGAAAAAAAAAAAAAAAACTGTATCATGTAACATGGCAAGTTCTTACCCTTAGAGCTTTCTTCTTCAGTTTGTTCATAACTGAAAATTGTTTAAGCCTTGCACGAACAGTATCACCAAGGTTAACTGTGGGAGCCTTCTTAGCATTTTGCAGCCAAGGATGATCTTCAATATAAACAGCATGGTAACAGTTTGAGTGGGGAAAATTTTGAAATATTAGTTAATTAAGAAAATAGAATTCAGCTGATGAAATCTTATATCTATTGGCAAGAGAATATTATCAGTTCTGTGTCCCATATCTCACATTATATACTTCACTTTCTTGTTTGACACAAAAAAACTTTGATTACTTCTCATTTTCTAGCAGAAGTAACATGATTCAGTTAAAACAGAATTACAAAAATTCAACTCACTGCCGATACTTGCAAGTGTTTTATCTGTTTTCTGGATTAAAAAATCATCGATATTGTCAGCTGATCAGAAACTTGTGCTCTATACGAAGTAATACACTCTTGATTTAACAAAAAAAATATAAATAAAAATTATGGTGTAATAAGCAGCATCAATTTCTAGATTAAATGCATGGTTTTGATTCTTCACAGTTTTTTGGCTGAATGAACATTTTATACTTAAAAAGAAAAACATCAGTTGAAAATTGCCACTTGACCATGCAAAACAGGAAGAGGTTTGAAGGTTTACCGAGCACCTCTTTAGCCGTCACCCGTTTTTTTGGATCTGGATCTAACATCCTCTTGACGAGGTCTTTGCCAGAATCAGAAACTTTTGGCCATGGATCTCTTTTAAACTCAACAACTGAATTAACAATTTCTTGTGCAATGCCTTGTTCCGTTTCTGAAGAAGCAGTAAGTTTAGATACTCTTGGGAATATCAGATGTCCACAAACTACATAGCTATTTTTCTTCTTGAACATAATTCTTCAATGATAGGTAAATTGTGCAGATTCAATGGATATACTTGCAAAATGCACCAAGAAACCAGAAATATGTTTCTTTTTTCCCTGTTTGAGCTTACAAGTAAAGAAGTTACCTGCCCAAAATGGTGGAACACCACAAAGCAGGATGTATAGGATAACTCCTGCACTCCAAACATCTACTTCTGGACCATAGTTTCTCTTTAAAACTTCTGGAGCCATGTAATAAGGGCTACCAACTATCTCATTAAAGTGCTCTCCTGCATAGTAGAAAGTAAGAACTAGAGCTATCAGAAAATCATAAGGATATCTTTACAAACTTGTTGAAAGTCAGAGGCTTCTTTGATTTTCCTTTTCTTTTTTCATACGTCAACTTACCTGGTTTAAAGAAAATTGACAGCCCAAAATCAATTGCTTTCAGAGGAGCATTTTCCTTCTTGTTTGCCAACAAGAAATTTTCAGGCTTAAGATCTCGGTGTATCACCCCATGCTTGTGGCAGTTCTGTCATGAAATTGATCAAGTAAATCATCGTCAAAGCATAACCAAACAAAGTCCATATTCACACACCAATCTGTAACCTAGTTTAAAGGAGAATAGTATGGAATTGAGCAACAAGAGAAGAGCATATCAATAGTTATCCTAAGGATGAAATAATCTTCTCATCCTAACATGAAATTACCAGCTATCTTAACCTGAAAACCTGGCATGCAACTGTACAACATATAAGAGGCAGCCATCAATATCTGACCAAAAAAACCATCTATATAATATTTTGTTTTGTTGAAAGACATGAACGTATATTATCATTAATCTATACTAATTTGGAAAGTTATAGATAAAAGGCTGCTTTTTTCCTTTCATTCTCCTCCCTCTCCAATACTAACAAGTATACAACAAATATCTAATTGATATATCTCTTTGGCAGCTGAAGAATTAGCTCCATAATCCTTCCCCATTGTGAAACGTTAGCTAGTTATATGATTTTCATATATGATAAGATCCAAAGTCTGACAGCTAAAGCTGCTTAATATATTGAACAAAACATCCGTAATTAGGGGGACGAGATTGTAAGATATTATCAAATTCTACAGCAGTCGTTCCTGCTGAAACACGATTATGAATCAAATTTCCGAAAAGGTATCACCTGCACGACTTCGACGATGGTTTGGAGGATCATGGCGGCTGCCCGTTCGGTGTAGTGTCCCTTGGCGACGATCCTATCGAACAGCTCCCCACCCTCGCAGAGCTCCATGACGAGGTGGACCGCATGGTCGTCCTCGTAGGTGTCCTTCAGGCTGACGATGTTAGGGTGCGCCGGTAAATGGCGCATGATGGCCACCTCCCGCCTCACATCCTCGATGTCTACGATGGTCCGCAGCTTCTTCTTGCAGATCGACTTGCAGGCGAAGGTCTCGCCCGTGGCCTTGTCGGTGCAAAGATAGGTGACCCCGAACTCTCCCCGGCCGAGCTCCTCGCCGAGCTCGTACCGTTTCTCGATGTTTCGGCCGGTGGGATTCTTGAGGACGACGATATTCGATGAGGCGCCGAAGTAGCGCTTCTCCTTCTTCTTCTTATCACGTTGCTTGGTCCCGTTCTTGTGATCAATGGGGGCGGCACAGCAATTCCCCATTGGAATTTGCGCTCAAGCTCGGACCTTTTTGCCGATATCGGGAGGGGTTACGCGAGCTGAAACATTGAATTCTGGCAGTTATCGCGACAAGCTGAGATCTTTCGACAAAAAAGGAAAAGGGAAAGTCTCCACGAAGAAAACCAAGAACAATGCTATCGAGCTTAAACACGTCCGAAAAGATCTAACAGCAGATTATTGGAACGGGAGGTTGGGAACTCCTTATCAACTTACATAATTGAAACCTCAAAATTGATGAGAAAAAAAAAACGATGAAGACTGAAAGGTTTGTTTGTTTTTTTTCCAAAAAAGAAAGAAAAACGAAAAAAAAAACATAGAACACCTATCGGGAGAAGAGCCGCCTAGATTGTCATCCTCCTGTCTATTTATCTGCTCGATGATTTGCTCGTTCTAATTTTAGAATCCAAATCGGAATTTTGATCTATCGCCCTCCAAACAGGATGGAGGGCACAAACCGGGACAGTTCTAGATGAAATTTGAATCAGTCAATCTATTAGATGGTAAGAATTTGAGACGACGAAGAGTATATTTATTAAATTCCATGCACGTGTATTGAATGAAATGAAATAAATTATCAAACACATGATTGATGATTGATAGCGTGAAAAGAATTCCATCTAACAGCATCCAGATGTTGGAATTAATTGTCAGGCGTCGAACAGCATCTAGATTTGGGTGGAAATCTTTCAAGAGACTCAGGTAGTTAATAACTACCCGCGTCTATATTTCTCGAAGAAGGTTCCGTCGAATGAGATTCCCAGGGAGAATTACTGGGCCGGGCCTTGGCTGCAATCTCAGGTTAGGCTCTTGTTGATTTCGTTCCCTGACGCGTAGCATGGGAATGTGGAATCACATAAAGCATTTCATTTTCACTTCCAAACGATATGATTTGTACGAATAGATTGGTAAAAATAAAAAATTACCTAACTAATAATTACTTTTTGCATTCTAGTCCTTGCAATCGATCTTTATAATTGATACTGTCATCATCATTTTTCAGATTGAACCCATAGATATTGAACATAAAGGTCCAGTCAATTTAAGAGGGGATAAAAAAGACTGCTAGGGTGTGAGAAAAGGGATCGCTCTTTGCATCTCGTCTCTCCCACGGTGCTTCCTCCTCCTCCACCTTAGCTTGCCCTCGTTATTGCTCTGCTGCTTCCACCTACGGAGAGGCACCCCTATGCTGAGAGGGGCGCTTTTTCTCTGACTTAGGTTGGTCGCGTCTTATGGATTTCTGATCTAGGTTCTTCTTCATCCGCCATCTCCGACCTTTGCTTATGGGGACTGTCAACTGTAATTCTTCTTATTAGCCTGCATTGTCAATAATCTTTAAGCAATGAAAAGAAGTAATGTATGGATTTTCATGCTAACCTGTCGTTGAGAACTATTGAAGGGATATCTCAGAATATATTGGGGCTCTTATTCCTCTGAACATATGATTTCATGGAATAGAGACAGATCTTTTTTATGACTCTCGTATATTTTCGGTGACACAGAGGTTACACAGGAGAGATTTCTTCTTCCTCTTCTCTATTAATTCTTACTGCATTGAATATTTTTTCTTCTTTGCAAGTACGTACTGTTCTTATATTTTACTCTATTCATCTCCTTGTCTAACTTAAGCATCGGAGGACCGTAGCAAAGGATCCCGGTGACAATTGTTTAACGTGTGTTAATTTTGACAGAAAATTTACTGCTGCGGTCGGAGAGAACCCATCGTCGACTATACAAGATCGGGAAAGAAAAATCTGAACCGCATCAGTTGACGCCGTCTGTGAGAAACTCTGAGCAAGGCGTTGAGATGCACTGCAAAGAGTTCCTTTGCTGGAAGTGATCGTGAAATATGCTTCTGGCCGCTTAGCCGAGGTAGTTCTTATTCACTTAGCCGTTTGCCCAATAGGCAACTCGGCCGCACAACCAGTTGGTCACCTAGTCGTGTAATAAATCGGTCACTCGGTCATTTTACCACCCGACCTTGGTCATGTGGCCACTCAACCTCGGCTATTCAGCCACTCGACTATTCATTCATTCAACTCTTGACTATCTAGTCACTCGACCTTGGCCATCAGGCCACTTGGCCTCGACTATCTAGCTACTCAATTGTTCAGCCACTTGACCTCAGTCATCCAGCCACTCGGTTATTCTGTCATCCGGCTCTTCAGCCATCTGACCACTTAACCTTGACTATCCAGCCACTCGGTTGTTTGGCCACTTGACTTCGGCCATCTAGCCACTCAGCTATTCAGTCATCCGACTCTTCAGTCATCTGACCACTCAGCCTCGACTATCCAGCCACTCGGGTGTTCGGCCACCCGACCTTGCAGTTATCCAGCCGCTCGGCTGTTAGGTCATTCAACTCTTCAACCATTTGGCCATTCGGCTTCGGCTATCAAGCCACTCGGCTGTTCACCCATCTGGCTCTTCAGCCATTTGGCGACTCGGCCTCGGCTATCTAGCCATTCGGCTGTTCGGCCACACGACCATTCGGTCATTCGGCTCTTCAACCATCTGGCCATTCAACCTCGGCTATCTAGCCACTCAGCTGTTCGGTCATTCAACTCTTCAGTCATCTGGCCATTCGACTTTGGCTATCTAGGCACTCAGTTATTCGGTCATCTGACTCTTCAACCATCTGACCACTCGACCTTGGCTATCCAGCCATTCGGTGTTCGGCTATCCGACTCTTCAGCCATCTGGTCACTCAGTCTCGGCTGTTCAGGTATCCGACCATTCGCCTATCCTTCCACTCAGCCTCAGCTTCGGCTGTCCAGCCACTAGGCTACTCGGCCACTCTGCGGTTGACGATTTGACATTCAGCCTCTCGGTCACCCATCGCCCTAGGTTCAAGGTTGACAGCTGAAGATGATTCGCTCTAGCCTAACTATGGATAAGGCCTAGATCGCTTAC
>JBAMHZ010441292.1:0-10106 GCA_037177395.1 Alpinia galanga | reverse complement strand
TCGAATAATTTAGTTCATTCTTAGTATATTCTATAAAGTTAGAAATTATATTATATTTAATTTTTTTTATCTATCTTGATAGTTTGTTTTCTTTTTTTTTCCTCTTTGTTTACCTTTTAGATGGATGAAGAAGGAAAAAGCATCCTTAAAGAGTTTAAGAGGTTTTTTTTTTCTATTGACCTTGTGAAGAGATGAAAGAGCGGAAAAAATTAACTATCTTTAAAGAGATTAAAGATGTATTTTTTCTCTTTGTTTACCTTTGTAGACGGATGAAGGGGAAAAAATAAATAATTGAGGGAAAAAATTAATAATAAAGAAAAAATTAATGGATGAAAGGAGAAAATTTAAAAGGGAAAAGGAAATAGATTTTTCTTCTTCTAAAATTAAAAAAATAAAAAATATTTTTTTCTTCTAAAATTAAAAATAAACAAAAAAGGAAACATAAAAAATAAAAAAAATGCAAGTAGCAGTTGCTTCCACGACCTTGTGGTTTCCTCCACGACCTTGCGGTTGCCTCTATGATCTCGTGAAGACTGTCGTGACTCGTTGAAGCTACTGTGAGGCCACCGCAATGCGTGAAAGCTATTGTGAAGCCGCCGTGGCTTGCTGAAGCTACTGCAAAATCGCAATAGTTTCCATGACCTCACAAGGCCGTCACGAGGTTACGGTAGCCTCGTGTTGCTAGTATCGGTGTCAGTGTTGATCAATGAGTGAAATGGTAAATTTCTCTCATGCCGACTGGCATAGCTCGATGCTTAATACCTTGTGTTCTTTGTAAGTGTTGGTGCAGGGACATTAGATAATTGAACCTGAGTTTTGATTATGACAAAGGTTCAAAGTTAAGTTTATTTGTTATCTCATACTTTGTTTAGTGTGCAGATTGCGCTAGGATCAAGTGCTAACCAGAACGTCCAACAAGGTAAGCATGGTAAACTTCCTGTGTGGAGTGATGATAAGGCTATGTCCTTAGCTAGGGGATGATCTTAGACGTCGATCTGACTGAGGGCTTCAAGGGATGTCAGATCGGACAGTTTAAGACTGTTACATAAATCAGTATTATATTTATTGTGCTAACTCTGTGATGCAGGTAACGAAATGCAACCAGTTGGCTGGAAATTAGGGTGAGTATCAAAAGTTTATTTCTTAAAAAGATAGGTATCAAGAACTAGAAAAGATATAGACAATTCAAGAAACAACTGAAATATTAGGTGCTCGACTTACTTTTTAAGAAATAAATGTGTACCTGGTATTTCAAGATCAGACATGGCGAAATGACGAAGCTAATCTTCTTTTTGGTATCAGAGCTAGTTTTAATGGCTGAGTAGTCCATCTTAGGACAAGGTCCTCATCTTGAAAGCTTGATTAAAATAGTTAACTGTCTACGCTCTTTCTTTTAGCAAGACAAAGGTTTGCTTAACTAATTCTAGGGATATCTCCCAAAAGACGTAAAATGGCTAAGGCTGGATGCCGTTAAGTCCATAGAGAAGGTGAGGGACTATCTTTAGAAGAAGAAGAGTAAACTTATGTCCTAATATTGGGAAGAAGCTATACAGCAAGCTTATTTGAAGTCTATAGCTTCTCATCTTGAGTACCTTGACCTTTCTTCAAACACAAAGCCAACTACCAAAGAACTAGCTCATAATTTATCCATCATCCATTATCTCCTTAGCTTGTCCAGCAAAGTCTATACTCGTAACTTAAAAATCATTTCTGAAAAATTAGAAAAACAAGAAAATGATATTTGTTTGCTACAAGAGTCTGTGAAAAACTTGACAAGAGTCATTTTAGATAAACCTGCCGTTCCTGTCCAATCCGTGAAACTTGAGCGATTGGAAAAACAACTAAACAAAATTGAGAAACTCATCTCTGGATGAGTTACATCTTAACAAAAGGGACAGAATCCTACAAAAACGCAATCCAAGCTACTGAATCCATTGAAAGTCCACCCTTAGGTTTTATAAAACCAAGTGATTTCTCGGGTACAGCATCTCAAACAATTGCTTTAATCAAGCAACAAAACACACAAATACAACTGCTAACCCAGATTGCAGAATCCTTGGATGGCATCAAAGCTGATCTCCAAACCTTGCTGGAGAAAAGAGCAACAACTCAACCTCTTCCAGAAGCTCTTATAACAAAGCTCACAAATTTAACCTTAGGACCTCAGGAGAGACCTAAGGAGGCAAGAGGAAGGATTCTGGTCTTTAAGGATCCTCTAAAGATCTTACAAGAAGAAAAGGCGAAATCATATGGCAACCAGAACCAATACAGAGGTAGCAACCACCCCAGTACCTCTGGTTGAAGACCAGATTCGGGAGTACAGACGAAACCACCGAAGACTTCATAATCTCCAACAGGCAGCTCATAGAGTTGGACGTTTTCTTGGTGGACGATCTTCAAATACAAATATTATTGAACAACATCTGGACCCTCAGGAACAATTACAACTCTCAATGCGAGAAAGGGCTACTATTGCACCAGCTGAAGTATTGTATCGTTCCAGACCAGATGATAATCAGCATAGGGTGTACATGCACAGATCTGAAGAAGCAATCCTGTGCATAGACAATAGTCAAGTTGACCGTACCTTTATACAAGAAGAAAGCTTCCAACAGCTTCAGAGAAGCAGATTCCAATATATACATATTGGTGTTCTCCAAGTAAGGATACAAATCCTACACCGACAGGAAGAAGGTACGCAAAGCTTAATACTTTTCAGGGATAATCGCTGGCAGGATGATAGATCCATCATAGCCACCATGGAAGTAGATCTCACACGAGGAACGCAGCTTATTTATGTGATCCCGGATATTTTAATGACTACTGGGGATTTCTTTCGAAATATCCAATTAACCATATTAACAAGGGGATATCAGACATGGCGAAATGGCGAAGCTAATCTTCTTATTACTAGAGGACTTATTGGGAGACTTTCTAATACCCCCAATATTGCTTTTGCCTACACTATACATGGAGTGGTGGATTATTTAACAAGCCGTGGTATTAATGCTTTACCAGGACGGAAATATTCTACTTCACAGTTGCAAGGCCTCAACTGGATAATTCGACCTACCAACTTAACGGTCCCAATGCAGCCGGAGGAAGTTACAAGTACCAATCTTCTGGATGGTCGCATCTCTCTCAGTTTTCAACGATATTTACCTATGGTGCAGCAACTAAATCCTGATAGCAGTGATGAAGATGAGCGGGAGCTCCGACAACATACTATTGCATTCCTCCGAGAAGATGATCCTATTGAGGTACGAAAACTTTCCCCTACAGCTATTCTTCCTACTCGAAGAACTGAGGGTGCTACAGGATATGACTTATTTTCGGATGAAGAAACTTCAATTGAACCAAGGGGACGAACACTAGTCTCCACTGGAATTAGTATTGCCATTCCCACTGGTTATTATGGCCGCATAGCAGCACGATCTGGTGCAGCTCATAAATACGGCCTCTTAATTGGCGCTGGAGTAATTGATAGTGATTACCGGGGAGAAATCAAGATACTGTTCTTTAATTTCTCCATTCGACCTATCTTTATTAATCGGGGTGATTCTTTGGCACAGCTCTTATTTGGGCGTATCATTACCCCAATTCTTCAGGAAGTTCCCAATTTCTCCACCCAAACTATTCGAGGAAACCAAGGATTTGGATCCACCGATCCCCCTTCTGTTACTTCTTCATCTCTTACACCAAAACTTATGCGTATCCTACTCCCTGCCCCACAACCATCCTTACCCGAAGTATCCCAGCCACAACAGCCTGATCACTTTGATGAATGGTACCAACGGCTGACTAATCGTTACCTAAATCCGCCAGATTTCTATGCAGGGGTTACAAGCCTAGGGGCCACTGTACCTCAGCCCATAGAATATTTTGCAGATGATGATGACGACCATGTCGCTGAAGGTGATGTTTTCCTTACTACTCTACATACTTTAGATCAGCCTGGCGCAGACGAAGATGGTGGGGAGTTGCCGTATCCCATTTCACGCCCTGTTTCACCCGTTCACAAGAACCCTGCTATTATTTATACCACAATAGAAGAGATCAGTCATGATTATCCCCAGTTGGCACGACTTACGGAGCAGGTATATTCATCATCAGCGGTATCTTCATACCGACCACCAGCAGATACTACCATGGGTCCTGTTGGATACCCTCCAGCACCAGCTACAGCCCCTTCAGGTGAAGGACCCAGTAGGCCAACATTTGAAGGGTATAAGAGTTTCAAGGGACCAAAAACATTCAAAACCAAAGACTATTCAGAATGGTGGAACCTGCCATCTGCTCTCCATCAAACTGGGGCTATATTCGTTATTCCCACACAACTGGGAAAATTTGATGAAGTCTTTATGCGATGGGAATCTATAACAAAAAATCTGGTTTCTTTACAAGGTTTTACAGATCCCACAAGTAAGATGGAGTTCATTGAAAATCTCCTAGGAGAATCTGAGAAATTAGCATGGATCCAATGGAGAATGTCTTATCCCGAGGAATATCAGCAGTTGCTTAATAACACGGAAGGATCCGGTGGTACCCAGAATATTCTGTCACAAATAAGAACTATTTTTATGTTTGAAGATCTTTACCGTGGTTCCACTGCAAGCCAAGAAGAAGCTTATAGGGATTTAGAAAGGTTATCTTGCACTAACCTTAAATACATTCTTCAGTTCTTAAATGAATATATGCGTCTGGCAGCTAAATCTGGCAGGCTATACACAAACCCGGAGCTATCAGAGAAACTTTTGTCTAAAATGCCTGGAGACTTGGGGACCAAAATTAAAGAAGCTTATGATCTAAAATACAGAGGAAATGCCATTGGAGTCTTTCCCCGAATATTATTTGCCTACAAGTTCTTGGAAAAAGAATGCAAGGACGCTGCCTTTAAAAGAGCCCTTAAAGATTTGTCTTTCTGCAGTGAAATCCCAATCCCTGGATATTACCGAGGAGCTGAAAAGAAATATGGTATTAGAAAGTCAAAAACATACAAAGGGAAACCTCACTCTTCTCATGCACGAATTGAAAAGAAGAAGCACCTGGTACGAAACCGAAAATGCAAATGCTTCTTATGTGGGGAAGAAGGGCACTTCGCCAGGGAATGCCTTAATGATAAAAGAAATATCAAGAGGGTGGCTATGTTCGAAAATCTTGATATTCCTGATGAATATGAAATTGTCTCTGTTAAAGAAGGAGAAAACCCCAGCGATGCCATATACAGCTATTCTTCCTACTCGAAGCAGAAAATAAGCTTCTTCTTGGCTCATTAAAAGGCCACTTCATGAATGTCTAGGTATTTGTAGTTGAGATTCTGGTGAAGTCCTAACTCAATCCCAACTTAATTCCTGACCTAGAGGAGACCTTCATGACATTGTAGCAATACAACATGAAGTTGAATCCAAAAAAGTGCATCTTCAGAGTTTGCAGTGGAAAATTCTTAGGGTATATAGTGACCAAGAGAGGAATTGAGGCTAATCTTGAGAAGGTACAAGCACTCTATAACATATAGTCCCGAGAGAATACAAAGGACATAAAGAGTCTGATTGAGAGAATTGTGATTTTATCACGTTTCATTTCCCAATCCGCTGACCGAGGGCTGCCATTTTTCAAGGTACTAAAAAAAGCTACTCGATTTCAATGGGATGATCAGTGTGAGTAGACTTTTCAAGAATTAAAGCAATACTTAGCCCAACTTCCTACTCTAGCTAGGCATAATGAAGGGGAGACACTTTGGATATACTCAGTAGTATCTGAGGGAGCTATTAGCTCGGTATTACTTCGACATGATGGTTCACAGCAGCAACCTATATATTACACCAGTCACATTTTGAAAGGATTTGATCTTCGTTATTCTGAGCTAGAAAAGCTAGCCTATGCCTTAGTGCTCATAGCCAGAAAGCTACGACCTTATTTCCTTGCTCATCCTGTGATTATGCTCACCGATAGTAATATAGGTCGAGTTCTAACCAAGCTTAACTTCTTGGGTCGATTAGCAAAGTGGACAGTGGAGCTGAGTGAGTATGACATCTAGTACCAGCCGAGGACTACCATCAAAGCCTAGGTCTTAGTAGATTTCTTAGGCAAGCTACCAAATCCCAAGCTATGTATTGTTGAAATAGAGTTGCGAGAAGTTTGGCAAGTGTTTACAGATTGATCAATATAAGGAGAAGGACGTGGGGTTGGGATACTTTTAGTGTCCCCTTTTAAAGAAGAAACCCAAATTTTTATACAACTTGGGTTCAAAGCTTCCAACAATGAGCCCGAATATGAAGTAGTCCTGTCAGGATTATAAGCCGCTCAAGTAGTAGGAGCAGCCCAAGTCTAGATATATTTAGATTTGCAGTTGATGGCATTTCAAATATAGGATTCTTTTTCCATCAAGGATGAACACATGACAAAGTACATGGAGGCATATGAGCGTATGAAATTTTAATTTTTGGAAGTACAAATTCATCAAATTCCTTGAGAAGAGAATGGTTGGGTGGATGAGTTGACCCAGTTGGCAAGTTCATCAACAGAGTGGGCTTCTCCAAATCCCTTATACATTGAAGAAGACACCTCTTCAGCGAGTCTAAAAGGGGAAGGCACCACCTTGGAAATTCAAAGCATAGAGAAGCCCATTAATGAGAAGGAAGGAAGGGTGCCCGACTGAAGGGTGGGGCTGGAAGTATACTTAAAAGAGGGAACCCTGCCAACAAATCCTACGGGCATCTTCACTCTGATAAGAAGGGTGAAAAATTTCCTAATACTGGACGGAGTACTCTTTAAGAAGTCCTTTGGGAGGCCCTTATTGCGATGTCTTAGGCTAAAAGAAGCAGAAGGGGTTCTTAGAGAGATCCATGAAGGTTTCTATGACAATCACTCGGGAGGAAGGGCTCTAGCCTAGAAAGTAGTATTGGCTAGCCTACCTTGAATCAGAATGCTATATGGATGGTGAGGACATGTTGGATCCACCATATACATAGTAATAGATCTGAGTAACCCCTCAATTTGATGAAGGAATCCATGTCATCATGCCTCTTTGATCAATAGGGAATGGACATTATCAGACCAATGTCCCTGGCCTTTAGGTAGAGGAAATTATTGATTATATTGTAGGATCAGAAAGTATGAGAGAGGGGGGAGGTGAATCTCAGTAATTAAAATTTTCTTTTAAAAACTTTTTAATTTATCTTTTAAAAACAAAGTTAATGCAGAGAAAATATAAAAGTACATAAGGAATTTACTTGGTTTACAATCCTCATCAAATTGCTACTCTAAGGCCTGTAACCCTCCTAAGGTTACATCATTGGGCAATTCACTAAGAATCTCCGAATTGAAAACATTCGATTTAAGAGGGTATTCACTTACAAAGATTTACGTGTAAGGTACACCCTACCTTCCCTTTTAAATGTAAGTACAATAGCGAATAAAGAAAATGATACCAACATGAATTATGAGAAATAAGGCTTAGTTGTTAGTGGAGTGGCTGGATGGCTCGACGAAGATTGCAAATGACGATGTAGCACACAAACAAAGAATGAGAGGAATGAGAATTGTTGATTTCAAAGCAACCTCTAGTCTTCTTTTATAGGTACTTCCTAGGTGCTTGGATCACCTTCCAGGCGCCCTCCACATCAGCCTATCAAAATGACATCTAAGTTGTTCCAGGCACCTAGACCTAGTCCAGGTGACTCCAGCTCAACCTTATATGCTTTGGTGCTCTTTGAATTTTTTTTGGTTCTAGGCACCTACCTGTCATTCCATGTATATTCCGTAGACACTAGCTCTGGTTGCCTTTCTAGCATACCAATTGCTTGGAACGAGTCTTGGAGCCTAGACTCAGTCTAGTCGCCTAGACCCGGTCCAGTTGCCTAGACCCCGTCTAGTCGCCTGGACCCCTGCAAAATAGAGTTAACATAGAAATATATATAGATACTATTGGCAGTAGTAATACTATTGGTAGTAGTAATACTGTATGATCTCGACTTCAGAGTTCACATCTGACTCTTTGTCAGATCAATGCCTACTTTTATCCCCCAACTGAGGACTTGGTCTCATCACTTCATTCATGAGCTTACCTACCAAATATCTTGTTTATACTTTCCTTACTCGACATCCGATCTTGACCCACCCGGTCTTTCTATCGACTATTTGGTCTTCCTGACCCACCTGGACTTCCTGCCAATTGTTTAATTATCCTGACCCAATTGGACTTATGCTAGATGTCCGGTCCTCCTGACCCATCTAGACTTCCTGCTTGGTGTCCAGTCCTCTTGATCCGTCAAGACCTCTTCCTAGTATCTGGTCAACCTGACCAGCTAGGAATTTTACATTAAGTCTGCACACTTAACATTCATATTAGAATATAAGTAATCCTAACTTTAAACCCTGATTAATACATCAAAACTTAGGAGTCGTGCTCCCTGTACCAACAATCTCTCCATTTTTTATGTATGACAACACATAGTTTAAAGTTAGGTATAATATTTCAACTGTAAACTTACACATGTAAATTTACAACATTAAAAAATGTTCTCTCCTAAAAATATTAAACATTTAAAAATGTTTCTCTCCCAAATGCTTTTAAACATGATTTCTCTCCCCAATGCTTTTTAACATTTCAAACTTTAAACATAATTTCTCTCCCCTTTGGCATACATCAAAACATAAAAAATAAGCCAAATGTAAAAGCAAATGCTTGAATTTATCTAAATGTTTGAAAGTATGTTAATAAATCACTTCAAGCTTAATTGAAACAACTTAAATATCACAATTTTAAAAGCTTAGTCTTAAAATTTTTTATCTTCTCTCCCTTAAAAATTCAAAAAAGACTTTAAATTTTTAAACTTTTCACCTTTAAAGGTATATCTTTTTTAAAAATTCATAACATTTTCAAAATTCTAAAAAGTTTAGATTTTCAAACTCTCCCCCTTAATAGTATATCTTTTTCAAAAATTCATAACATTTCAAAAAATTCTAAAAACTTTAAATTTTCAAACTCTCCCCCTTAATAGTATATCTTTTTCAAAAATTTTAAAAACTTTAGATTTTCAAACTCTCCCCCTTAATTAAAGCATATAAAAAATAGTCAGAAAATTCTAAACCCTTAAATTTCAAAATTCTCCCCTTACTTAAATTATATATTTCAAAACTATGAAATATTTTTTAAAACCTTTTCAACATTCCTAAAAAATTTTTGTAAAACTTCCCCTCATACTTTTAAATCTCGCCCATAACTAATGCTTATAACATTTTAAAACAATGTTTCAAAAATTAATTAATAATGCAATGATACTTTTTCAAGTATGGGCCCTATATTGTACAAGTAAGAAAATATATTTGAAAATAAACATCTAAAAGTGGTCGTTAAAGAAAATATCTAACTCTTGTTTATAAAGACTCGAATGATATGAATACATCATCAAGTCTAGTTAAGAGTTAATCACCGAAGTGATCCATTTTTATAATAACCCCTTTTTAGTTCATATTGATGCACTAGATCTACATATGGAACCTGGGGTGCAGTTCCAACATCTCAAGCCCATCTATGTTGCTCAATACATAAACAATTAATCCTAGGTGTTTGTGAGATGCGAAGGCTTCCTAGATTTATAGGTACATGAAGTATAAGTTTGACATTGGCTAGCTTCATTTTTAATTTTCTTAATAGTAATAAGAAATAAGAAAATAAATTTATATGTGATAGCAAAAAATGAAACTATTCTACAAGACATAAACCTAGCTATCATCTTAGTGTACTAAACTCAGCTTCAAGAAGTGGTTTAGTGAAAATATCACCAAGTTAGATTTTCCTTCAACATAGTTGAGTCCAATATTCCCTTTCGCAACATGATCCCTTATAAAGTGGTGCTTCATGTCTATGTGTTTAGTATGAGAGTGATGTACAAGGATTTGGGTTAGATTTATAGAACTCACATTATTCACATATGTCTTAACATTCTTGTATTCTAAATCTAAATCTTTTAATGTGTGCATCATCCATAATAATTAAGCTACACATTCTCCCATAGCTATATATTCTGCCTCAGTTGTAGAAAGGGAAACACAATGTTACTTTCTACTAAACTAGCTAACCAAACATAAACCTAAGAATTGAC
>JBAMHZ010441273.1:0-10108 GCA_037177395.1 Alpinia galanga | reverse complement strand
TCTTCTTTATAAGCTCTCCCTATTTGCTCTTTGGACGCACCCCTTAATTAACCCTCTTCACTTAGGCGAATACTTTTATATAAGGGAACAGAGCAGCAGGTTAGCATGCTGCATTATCTTCGTTATCTGCACACGTTGCCGTAGAGACGTGCAGCAGATGCTGTATAGCAACTGCCCCCAGGGCTCGCAAGAGTGACAGCGAATAACTGTGCATGGCTGCGAGCGGCGACGGGCTCAAAGAGACAACGATAACCCAACGCTCATACTACCATCTGCGGCGACGAGTGCACGCGGCGACGTGCTCTGAAGCAGTGCAGCGCCGGCGGCCGCCGACGGTATGAGCAAAGTACTCGCAAGGGAACACCGCCGATGCGATTGCTCATTTTTTTAAAAGATTTATTTTGAGCAATAAAATAAATTCAAGAATAAACTTCTTTCTAACAACACGTGGCTGGAATCCGATCGTTGAAGCGATGACTCTCTTTCTTGGTCGTCAATATTAAAAGTCTCGACTTTATGCAAATCGATCTGTAATTGCGAACTCATCTGCCAAACGAATCCGCTGCCCCCTTTTCCTCGGCCATGGAATTCCGCCTTGTTATGCATCTGAGCCTACTGATCTTGTTGTCGACGCAACAGCTGCAAGCTAGGGTACTCGTCCCTGCCCTCATCATTAATTTGCACTTGTATCTGATGCATCGATTGTTTGATCTCGCCGTTGTATCTCAAAACTACTTTGGATTTGACTGGCGCAGGGAGAGAGCAAAGGATCCGTCGTCTTTATAGATGGTCATTCGCAGAGATATATCAGGAACAATGCACAGGACACCCCAGGGAAGGTAATCTTGAGCCGGTTCTCCTTTTTCCCTTTTGTGTAGGGGTAAAGTTTGTAACTTTGAGACGGTGTTTTGTGATTTTTTATCTTATTGCTCGGCATACCCACCTATTTTAAGATAACTATCCATAGCCTTCTGGTTTTAGGAAGTTTGACTTTGTGATCAGCCAATACTCAATTGGTTAGATTTGAGAAGCTCAGTCTTTAGAAAGAGAACCTAGCTATGGTGTTTATATCTTCATATGTGTGTTTTCAAATATTTGTTGATCTCAGTTGCTTAAGATTGTGGTGATCTAGGTAGAATTAATGATCACCACCCTTGTAATTGGAGACTATTTGACTTCGTTAAAAATGTCTAATTACTAAATGGATAGATTCTAGAGGTAAGCCTCTTTACAAGGGATCGATAATCATCACACTGTTTATTATTATTTTTCTGCTTTTTGATCAGCTAAAGTAAGGAATTCAGATTTCCAGTCTCACCTCCTATATTTGCTTTATAACACAGGAGTCACATTGCACACATCACCACTTTTCTAGGTTTTAAGATGGAGGTTCTTATGACTGTAGCTACAAACTTATTTGAGAAATCGAATATTTACTGGTTTCTATCGTGAAAATATTCTCTAAAATCCAAAAGGTGCCTCCCCCTCATCCACCTTATCTTTCATTCTCTCTCCCATTGCTCATTTTTAGTTTCCTTCTATGTTAAACATATTAATGAGTCTCTTTTTTTTTTATCACCAAAAGTTATGCAATTGTCTCTAGTTGCTTTAACTCAAGAATTTTGCTACATGTTTTTAGTATTTTCCATCTCTTTTCATTTTTAACTGAGGAATATTTTTGTTCAAGTTTTCCCCAATATTGTACATTGGATGACGTTGGAGTGTTTTTATATTTCTACAGGTGATTTCAATGTCTTTGACAGAAGTTGCCGCCACCATATCAGTTTTACTTGGATTTGCACCACCACCCTCACTTCCTGGTGCTGCTTCATCTAAGGTACTTTTACTAACCAGCTTCTTTTATCTTGTTTCTTGTTTTGTCTTTACATTCTAGCATTAGGATCTAACTGATCTGTAAGTTTGACATAATACTCGGCCATGAACTGTGTGTGGTTATCCAAATATTGGTTCTTACTGCAAGATAACTTGTGTTGCTTTTCTGACTGCAGCTAAATGAGGTTCTATATCCCAATCCCTTTGATAAACCCCATGCTATTTTCTTGCTAGAAGTTGGTGGAGTGCTTGGTTAGTGTTCCATTTGTTTGTATAGAGTATTGAACCACATTTTTAGTGAAGAGGCTGAACAGATCACATACTTGCAGAACCATCAGACTACACAGAGTATTTGAATACCCAAGCTGGTGAGATTTTCAAAAGCTCAATCTCTGGTTCAAGCAATGCCAAATTAGAACTTCCAGGTAACCAAAATTCTTCTTGAATAAATTGTCGGTTCACTTCTTAATTCTTTACTTTGAGTATGTGAAGCATTGCATTTTTCCCAGGTGAGGATGAAGTTTCTGTCGTTCATCTGGACAGAACCTTGGATTTGGAATGCAATGATGCTTGGCTTGATAAGGAATTCCGAGATTTTGTAGGTTTTTCTTACTAGTGAACTAACTGTCGCAACAAGCTCTTGCATGAATGTAAAGTATCATTAGTGAGTGTAATTTGATTCTGATTCTTTGCATAGGCAAGTTGGATTGGTGGTTCTTATGTTGGCAGCATAGACTCACCAGACTGGAAGCTTACTATTTCTTTATCCAGCGGAAGCACTCTGGATCTGCATCTAACAAAGGTTCAACTATCCCCAGTTACTTCTTTCTTGCTATGCTTTTTTTTTTTTCTGGTGCATGATATATTTGTTATTCTTGAAGTTTAAATTTGTATTTATTTACTTTTGTAGCCTGAATATACTTATTTTTTTTATAGCAAAGGCTTACTATCCTTGTTGATCATGTATTCATTTATCATATTCTCTCTAGAGGGACAGCTGATTGTGGAATTCACTGAAAATTTTTTCTTACATGTATAATGTACTACCCCAGTAGCGTTCTGCCACATTGCTCCATATATCTATAGGATTATGTATATAATTGATTGTATACATTTGCAGTAGTGGTATGCTTAGTTCCATGTGGATTCAACATGTTTGATGAGATTAAGAGAAAATTTTGCTTAAGCTCAAAAAAGTCATCAACAACACCCTTTAGTTGCAGATGTATTTATAATTCTTAAAATGTTATTCCGTCTATATTTTACACATTATTCCAATTTCATCCATTCAATGAAATGTCCGGTTGCTATTAAAACAAAGAAAATCTAACCCCCAATTTAACATGAACAACATTGAGATGATTCGGGAATGGTGTACTTTGGAACCTTATGCGTCTCTTCTGAATCTAATGCAAACATTCTAACATCTGGGGTAGCTTAATTAAATAAATTATTTTCTAAAAACATTTGTTTTTTGGATAGTGGTTATTGGCCTGATTTCATGGTAATAAAACACTAGTACCCGGATGACCGCAAAGCCAATATCCATTCAATGCAGGCAGCTTTAAAATAAATGTGAAATAGATTTGAACAGAACAGATACTTTCTACCTAATTGACTTATTAAATCATAACTAAAATAGGCAGGAAGATGTATCCCTGATGATCAACATCATGCTTGGGATACGGTATTTCAATAGAGTTTAAAAGATTGGATATTTCATACTTAATTGGCTTAATGAAATCATAGATAATGAAGAGTTTAGCAAATACATAGTTCATTTTTAGTTAACGAGCATCATATCCTTTTGTGCACTGACGATCAGCATCACGCTTGAGATATAGCATTTTTTTAACAAATTTGTGCTTGCAGGCAATATATGAGTTTGGGAGGGTCCTCCAATCACTGGTTGGGCTGAAATTAACTATACTAATAAACCTGACTTTTTGCAGGCTAGACAAAGTGGAATTTATTTTAAGTTGGCATTTACATACCCTCTTATTCTGTGTATCCAAATAAATGACTTGGAGTTATGTTAAAAATCATTACTGTCAACTTTCTATAAACCATGCAAGATACATATGACAAGAAATTTCTAGCAGTAATCTGTATATCCATGGATCTGTACTTGTCTTTACATATTTTCCTAAAGTTTGAGAAATTTCCATTTAAGAAGCTGACAATATGGTACACTTTCTTTTCAGAAATCAGACCTTCAATTTGCATCTAGTCTTATTTCTTTGTTTAGGAATGTCAAGAAGGCAATGCCTAAACATGAAGTTTTATCAGAAAGAAGAATCATATCTTCTGAAATTATGAAAGGCCATTTTTCAGGCATCGAGGTGATCTATTTTAAACTGATAATATATGACCACTGCTTGTTTAACCCTTAATAATCCATGTCAATGTTTGTTTTTAATTGTCTCTAATATTCAGAAGCTTCACACTGAAGTCACATACTTCCCAATATACTCACTGATGTTCTTGTTGTTCACTAATTCTGGTTGATTGAATTCAACGATTGTGTATTTGTGTAAGGCAGTTCTGTTAGATATAATAAAAGAGCAGGAATACCATTCTTCTCTTCTGAGGAATTACTCATAGAATGTATCATCAATTTCAGGATCATTCGTGTAAGCCAAATAGTTTACTGAGCACAGTGCCCTGCCAATGTGGGGTCTGAAGTTGATTAATATAAACAAGCTGTTGTGGTGACCCGAATGACCTGCATCCTAGTTTCTGAGTTTCCATGATGTAACCTTAGCATTGTGCTGAGTCTCAGCTTCATAGACTGATTGGTGACTATATGGGAAAAATAAATTTTTAGGGATGGACATATGTTCTACCTCAATAGCTCCAAATTCTGTGGCCTCATTTTTTTTATGAGCTATGTAATTCTCCAAGCATCATTATTTTAATAAGATTACAACATTTTGGTTAGTGGGACAAATGAATGCACTGAAAAAAACCGGTTCTCATTAAATATCATCCTGTAGGTTTGGTATTCTAAACTTACAGGTTCTATATATATATATAGAGTGTTGATCTCCTGCACACCTTATCCTGCGCGATGCGTGCGTGACAACGTCTCAGCTATTTGATTATCGCAATTGCATAGTAACGAGAAATGCACAGTGTTTCGCCAGCGACGTTTTTCTCCGGTGAGCACTATAGGCAACCCCTGAACCCGTCGGGGTTGTAGCCACCGTCATTGCCGACGACCAAATTCCGGTCGGATTCCAGCCAGATTCTGGTTAGATTGGGCTGGAATCCAGCCGAATTGTGGTTGCTAGCGCTGCGGCCGCTAGCGGCTGCAATCACGGCTGGACTCCGATTTCGGCTAATTCCGGTCAGAATTCGGCCACGATCCGACCAGAACTGGAGTCCTGCCGGATTGTGGTCGGAATTGGCCGCGATTGCGACTGTAGTGCTGGAGGCAGGAATTCGGCCAAATTCCGGCCGAAATTTGGCAACAATCCGGCCAGACAATTCGACCGGATTCCTTTCTGGCCGGATTGCGATTGGAATCGGCCGCCATTATGACCACTAGAGGTCGCAATTTGGCCGGATCCGCAGTTTGACCGGAGCGACACTGGCGGCGAACCCCTAGGGTTTAAGGGTTGGGTACAATGCTCATCTTCTCTGACGATCGCGTGGCGAGAATACTGTGCATTCCGTGAAATGAACGACCGTTATTAAGTTGCGCACGAGGCGCGCACTGATCGTCGCTCAGGATATCAGCTCTTATATATATCTAGAGAGAGAGAGAGAGAGAGAGAAAATTTATTTTATACAATTTATTTATAAATATTTATGAGTATTTTTATTTGAATTATATATGCAATATAGTTCAATACTCTCGAGACCAAAGGGCTAAAGAATTATAATAAAAAAATGAGATAAAATTATTTGCGTTAGCTAAATTTTATTAAGCCTAAAAAATAAAAAATAAGAACCAAGCCTGATGGGCCGTACAGAACCAGGCCGATCCGGACCATAGAGATTATAAATTGCTCTACCAAGCGAGGTAACAGAGAACTCCTCCCGACGAAGATGACGGCGGGTGGCGGAGCAAAAAGGGCGCCTTTTTTTCTCTCCAGAATGAAACCCTAAACCTTCCATGCTATTCTGGCCGAATTCACCCTATCAGCTGCGGATCCCTCGACGATGCTTCACCAGCAAGCGCCTGCTCTCGTCTCTGGCGGCGGCGGCGGAGGTTGCTGCCGAGGAGGAACAGGAGCTCGTTTCCGCTTCTTCGGCCTCAGATTCCCAGAGTTATCTGAGAAAGTTCGTATCTTTGTTCAAACCAAAGGCTGAAAGCACCGTTCCGTGCCAATTCGCCCGCGAGGGCTTCGGTCGACATGGGGCTCCGAAGGAAAAGGAAATGGTCTCGTGCTCTGGATTGCATGAGAACCGCAGGGTACGGAGGTTGGAGGTTTGCCATGCTTTAGCCAGAGAAGGGAGATGGAAGGAGATGAGAAACGCGTTGCGCGGGATGGTGCATGACGAAGGTTTTTCTTGTTTCTTTTACCTTCGTTTACCTTTCCTTTAATTTCCTATTCTCTGTCGATGTCTGTCATAAATTTTTACTGCAGAAGTTGCATATTTTTCTGGCAAGAGTTGATAGAGTTCCAAAAACTGTTGGTTTATACCTCTCCATTCTTGTGGTCATTGTATGCTGCAACAGTATCATGCCCATCTTTCTTCCTTATTTTTATATTGCAATAACATGGTTTCAGAGAGCCTCCATTTGGGCTGCATATGCGGCTTCATTTAGCATATATGATTTGCATGTCCAGCTAAAAATCCATTGTTGTTCATTTAAGCCCATTTAATCTCTACTAAATTTGCATAGAACCATAAGTTACCTTATTTAGCAGTTGGTAACTACAAATCTTAACTTTTAAAAGTGATAAATGCTTTGTATATCGATAAGAAAATATGATGAAACTCTTAGTGCTTATATGGACCTTATAAATTGTGTCCATGCTCTCTCATAATTGCTAGTTGCTTTAATTCTTTGATCATTTATTAAATTTTTATGTGTTTGCTTGAATGAGTATAGCTTAATTGTAATTTATTCATTAAATTGCTTTGTTTTTTTAATGCGAAAAGGAGCTGGTTCGGCACCATTAATCTGTGAGTACCTGTGGACTCATTTCAGACACTGGGATTCCAGCAGCATTGTTTGGAATACATTGGCAAATGCATATGCTAGATCAGAAATGATTGATGATGCTCGTTTTGTCTTAAGCAAGATGACTAGCTTGGACATGCAAGCTTCTGTGTCTACTTATCGCAGTTTATTGCACAGTGCAAGGTATACAAGCATTGTTCTTGATCTTTATCGAGAAATCAAAGCCAGTGGGATTTCATGTGGAGAGAAAACAATTGATCTCCTCATAGATGGTCTCTGCAAACAAGGAAGAGTGCAAGATGCAATATCATTCTTCCAAGAGTTGAGAGAAGAGAAATCGTTTTGCCCTTGTTTGGTTACCGTCAATTCCCTCATATCTGGAGTGTGTAATTCTGGCTTTATCAAGATTGCATGGTCTCTCCTCTCTCTTTCCTTTAAGTATGGAATTCTTCCAGATAAATATAGTTACAATTCTCTTATGCATGGGTTATGTCTAGCAGGAAATGTGGAAGAAGCTTTAGAACTCTCTGAGTCCATGCAAAATGATGGCGTAGAGGTTGATGTGGTTATGTATAATATTCTTATAAATGGGTGTCGTCGACTTGGATCAATGCGTGAGATCTGGATGCTCATTAGAATGATGATAAAACAAGGACTGCAGCCTGATCCTGTTACTCATACTATTGTCATAAGCGGTCTTTGTGACGAAGGCAATATTGATGAAGGATTAAGGAGGATGGCTATGCTTGCTAGGGGACGCAGGCTGAATATTGTGACTTGCAGCGTTCTCCTTAACACTCTTTGCAAAAAAGGGCACATCGCTAGAGCTGAAGAGTTGGTTGATGAGATAAAAGATATTGGCCTTGATATGGATCTTGTGGCATGTTCCATTCTCATAAATGGGTATTGCAGATTAGGAGAAATAGACAAGGCACTTCAGGTATGCCAATCTTTGAGCTCAAAGAGTGTGATGCCGAATTCATATTTTCATGGAACAATTCTTTCAGCTATGTTTAAGAAAGGTTTGATGCCGGAAGCAAAGTGGTATTTGGAGTACCTAGTTGCTACTGATCAGAGATTGAACATTATGTTTTATAACATTGTCATTGATGGCTTTGCTAAAGTTGGTGATGTTGAAGAAGCCCTTGCTATATATGAACAACTAATAAGGTCAACCATTACTCCTACAGTTGTGACTTATAATTCCTTGATTTACGGCTTTTGTAAGATTGGAAAGCCAACCGAGGCACGGGGATTCTTGAGGGAAATGGATATGCATGGATTGGTTCCTACACCCATAACCTATTCTACACTCATTGATGGATTTTGTGAAATTGGGGATGTTGATTCGATGCAGATGCTATTGGAGGAAATGGATAGGAAATCAATCATGCCTGACAAATTCACTTACAGTATTATTATTAAGGCACTTTGTAAAAAGGGTAGAGTAAAAGAGGCTTTTGATAAATTGAACAACATGGTCCTTAGCGGAATAGATGCTGACTCAATCGCCTATGGTACAGTTATCCAGGGTTTTTATCAGCAAAGAAACTCAGACATGGCCTTCTATGTATTTTATAAAATGTTAAAAGGCGGTATCGCACCTACTCCTGCTACTTATACCTTTCTCATCGATTGTCTTTGTTTAAATTGCCAAGCTGACAAAGCAGAGGAGTTCCTATATTATCTTTTGCAGCAGGGTATCAGATTGAGGAAGTCTGCCTACACCACTGTCATAAAAGCACATTGTGCCATGGCAATGCCAGATAAAGCCTTTGCGCTTTTTGATGAATTGTTGAAATCTGGACATGAAATTACAATCAAAGACTTCAGTGCAGTGATCAACCGATTATGCAAACGACATTTTGTACACGAGGCAAAGGGCTTCTTCTATAAGATGTTAGGTTTGGCATACATCCAGATCAGGAACTGTTCGATGTGATGTATAATGCCTTCCTTGTGACAAAAGATTACAAGTCACTAATTGCTCTCTGTGCCTTTTTGATCAAAAGAGGATTGGAGCCACAATCATAAAAGCACATTGTTGAAGCTGGTGATTCCTCCAATGCCTATTGTTTGTTACATATTAGAATACTAGATTTTATGTGATAGCTGTGCACATAAATTTAATGCAGTTTGTTGTTCATTATGTGATTGGTGCAAAGTGTTTATTATAGATTTGTTTATATTAGTGAAGTTCTTGAAATGTCTAATTGTAACTTCCTGAAAAATACACAACACGTGGTTTTTATAACATGAATGCTCATTTTACTTTCTTTTTTTTTTTTAACACCAGGGTGTCCGAATCTTTGACCCGATTAATCTCTGGGAGTGGTTAGTCCTGCCCACAGTCTTTTAGGGACATCTCTTCAACAGCTGAGCTGGAAGAGATCGGACCCTTAGCAGATCTCCACCAACCATTTGAGTAAATCAAAGAAGTGTTTGCAGTTTTTTTAGTAGTCAGTTTGGCATCCACAGTCACGCTATCTTTGAAAGACTGTTCAATGTTGAAGTCGTACTCTATCCGTTAGACAAACTCCTGCATAGAGGGCCGCCTCTATAAATTTTTTAAAAATTCATTGTCGAACTACGCCTCAGCAGAGTATCAAACTATGTTCTCCTGTAAAATATCTCATTGTCTTTGTCACTGCACCGTGCCCTTAGGGGTGAATTGGTGCTATTTAAATCTAATGAAAGTAAGAGCTTTTACACAATCAATCGTAGCCCATCAACATACACATTTGAGTACCAACTTATGTATTTATGTCTAAAGGTTAATTGGCATGGAAAGAAATTAAGCAGCACAAACGACATTTACTCGGTAAATAAGTTGCGAGGATTAAAACGCCTAACTAGTTCATCGTCATTTCCATTTATTATATTCATTCTATTTCTGTTGGATATTTAATTTTCATTCTTATTTTTATACCCATCGTTGGATTATATATCCCTATTATATTCAAATATTTTATTATCATCTATAATTATATATATTTTTAAAAATTTAAATTATTGAGATGAAACGATGAATATTTATCAAATTATTAAGAAAATAATAAAAAAAATTAAAAAGAAAAATCAACAAACTAAACAATATAGAAAAAAAATAAAAAATAATAATTAAAAATAATTTATCTC
>JBAMHZ010441262.1:0-10110 GCA_037177395.1 Alpinia galanga | reverse complement strand
CATTAAACTATTGTAGATTCCTTAGTATATAGGGTTCCTCTGTTTGGGCAAATAGAGTAGATATGACCTGGATGGTTACAAGTGTAACAAGTAATTGTGTGGGCATATGTTTTTTTTTTGTTTAAATTTTCTAATGTGCCTATCTTTGTTAAGATAAGGCTTTCTGGCGGTGCTTTTTCTCAGATAATACATCCTTTTAGGTTTTTTCTTTACTGGGGGTTATTTTCGTCTAAAATTTTGACTCCGGGTGTTCCATATTGCTGGGGTGTATATATTTGTTTGCAAAAACCATACTATTGGTTCTTCAATTGTTTTTGGATCTGTATATTAGTCCTAGTGTATGTCGGATTCGTACGCCTATATTGTTATGTATGTCTGTGACTATTAACTTGGATCATGCTTTGTGTATTTCTTTTCCTAATAATCCGGGTAGTTTGCTAAATAACCTCTCGCCTAGGTCTTTACTATAGCAGTTTCCTGACACTGCTCTTAAGGTAAAAAAATTATTGCAGAAATCTTTAATATAACTCCAATTAAACAATTGCAATTTCTCTAAATCTCTTGTTGCTTCTTTTTATCTAAGATCTAACCCTGTGTTAGCATCTCTGACGCTTAACATCCTATGTACTGTGTAGCATAAATTTAGTATATTATTACCTTAGCCGATTATTTTAGCTACTTCTTCCGGGAGTATTTGTTTAAAGGATTCCCAGAAAGCTCTAGCTACATCTCCTAGGTAATTTTCTGCTATTCGTAGCATTCCTTCTCCTGTCTCAACATCCAGTTCGTGTTTTGTTAGATAATCTCTAGTGACGGATACAATCCATTGTTCTACATAGGCATCATATAAATGAGGGTCACATTATGTTATATTTAACGGAACAGAATCTCTTCCAAAAAAAAGTTACTTGTGGAGGACGTCTTTTTCTTGCTGTTCGTAACATTGGGTTGCTATTTGTATATGGATCCACTTGAGTTATGGGTGGATGTCCTTGTCCATATTCCAAAGTCCTCATTGAGCTTTCTGGGTAGGTAATTGCGTATAGTTTAGGGGTAGAGGCTAATGATTCTGTTGCAAAAGTATTTGCTAAGTTTTGGTTAACAGACTCTACCGCTGTATGGGCCATGCTATGTTCAAGTACTTCGGGTTTGTTGTAGTTTTCCTTAGCTATTATATTGTTATCTTTATCTCTGTATAGTTTTGTATTCTCATCAAGTTTCCCTTCTTGTTTATCCTTTCTTTCTAGTTCCGCAATATCTTCGTCGGTTAGATTTGCTCCTTGCTCGTTAGGAAGATAGACGTATTCACCTGTATCATTAAAAACTCCGCCTGGTGGGGAGGTGTCTACAAACATTAAATTCCATAGTTTTGGAGGGTCTGAGTGTTTTTCTTTTTCTTTAGGGGCTGGTGGTTGCTTTTGTTGGTTCTGTATTAGGTTTAAATGCTTTTGGGTTGTTTGTCTTAATATTTCTCTTAGTCTTTTTATTTCTTTTTCATCTTCTGATTCTGTTGGGTTTAATCTTAGCATAAGGTTTTTATGTATTGGGGTATTATCCTCGGGTTCTTCCATTGTATCTCGTTGGGGTGCTGGGGAATATGAGCAAACACATCTTCTGTTGAAAAACAGTATTCAGCATTTTGGGGGAGCTTCTTAAGAAATCTTGATCATAGTGATGCTGCAGCCTTGAGAATGATGATGTTCAGTCAAGTTAATATGGGAAAACTCACTCATGGGAGGAAGCATGGAATGACTGATATCATGATATGCGCCTGTGATATAGAGAGAGAGACTATTGAGAAAAGGTAGGTCTACCGGTTGAGCAATTGGGGATTTGAATTCACCACCATTCATAATAATTGAAGAGTGGCATGCAATTGGATAGGGTTCAAAAAACCCAATTCCAGTTGTAAGTTCAAAAAATATCTAATAAACCATGCTAGCCATGCACAGAATCTAACTGAAGCCTTGATTCACATGATATATTATGGAAAATAAATCAATTGAAGCCTTGTATTTGTAAGTAGGCCACTTGTCAGGTAGGCTTATTCGACGAATGAAACTCAGTAATGGTCACTTTGTGGGCACACAGACTGTGGTTCAAGCTAAATATGGTGATGCAGAACTTATTGGAAGCGATAAGCCTCCTAAAGCCCTATCATCAGGTGTTGAACCACTTCTATTTCCGTTCTTTTGTAAGGATTTTCATTTATGACTACTCAACCATTAGTGTGCCTATCATGACAATTCTGATTTACTATATGAGGTTTATTACATGAATCAACTATATTTTAAATTTCAAATAGATTTGTCACAAGGCATATATAGTGTATCACTTGGGTGGATCCATAAAATTTATTCGATGGCAATTCTCTGGGGTGAATGACTTGCTGAAACGTTTGCATCATATAGATACATCAACATACAATTGCTTTGTTTAGGCACACAGTATAATTGTTTTGTTTAGGCACACCAACTATACAATTGTTTTGTTCAGGTTCACGGACTGTTAAACCTAATCAGCACGCTGTCTGCTCTGTAGACTTGCTTTCATATGAATTTGATGGAGTGACAAGTATGATACACTTTTTATGTTCATCTATTTGGTTGTGAGAAAGAGAAGTTATGTCCATTTTTAAATTTATTTATTCACAAGTGCTGTGCCTATTTTCACTACAAGTCACCTAATTTTAAGTTATGGGAAGATGATAATATCAGCTTAAACATGCGAGCTGCTGGTTAATTCATCCTGCAATGATCTGGGATTTCACTAAGAACCACGAGTGAGGTTCACTTTAAGATTAGTGGGCACATAAAGAGCACTTGCTTTGCGTGATCTGCCATGAATGGGGACCTCCATGCTAGTTTTCTCCCAAAAATAACCAAACCAATTGGGATTTTCATAACACAACAGTGTGATTAAATATCGAAAAGTTCATCTCATGTAAACAACAGAACAACCCGTAGGTGTGCTCCAAACATCAATTTATTTGGATCTGATGAAACTGTTTCTTCTTGTCACCTTGTTTTCAGTATGGAGCCAATAGCTTGAATGATTTTTCCACTATGATTGAAGTCAAGTCTGAATGGTGCTTGCAGGATATAGCTCTGGCTGCAGCTTCAATGCGGTCGATCCCACTGGCACCTATCATGGAGAAGTTATCTCTTACCTCCGAGAACTATGGCACAGTCCGACGATATTTTGTCCAAACACTGGACGATCACATGCTGTCACCAGATATCCAGGAGAAGCTGGTGAGAGAGAACCCCCCTCATGGGATCTACAAGATCAAAGGGAGCGATCACTGCCCCTTCTTCTCAAAGCCACAGTCATGGCATAAAATTTTGCTCGAAATTGCACAGCTGCCCTAACTCTGGTTAATGACTTCCCCCTATGATTCTACAGTTCTGAGGTTTCCTTCCTTGTGTAAGTTATTTTACAGAAACTGGGTTGCTGCGATATCGTTAAATTGTTTGCAAATATGTGGCACGATATGATTTTTCTAAGATTCAAAGATCATTTGTAATCAGGTAACTAAATTTCCAAAATCTTGGCCTTTAGTCTACCAAAAATATGCATATCATGAGCCAATCTACCTTCAGAAATAATTAGGCAAAGTTAGAACACCCAAATTATAAAAAAAAATTTGAGAAATTTGGTTGGCAAGTGGGACCACTAGCATTGTGGCATTAAAAAGTGTGTACGTGAATTGGAAATAATGGTACCTTTGCAACTCTGTTGCTGCCGATTTGAAATTTAAGAATGTTGGCGTGCAGTGAGAACATATAACATATTGCACATGGCATGTTAATTTTTGCTTTCAAAGAAAAGTAACAATAATAAATTTATAACTCCACTACCCTTTTTCCCTCAACCGCAAGGCCCCCTCGACTCTCGATCCCCTTCTCATCGCCCTTCTTCATCCTTTCGTAGTTGTTTTGAGTCCCTTCATGCAAAGAACAAGCTGTGTAGGAAAGGGGTGGTGGATTCTTTTTGGTGTATATACACAAAACAAATATTTTACCTTGGAATTTTTTTTTTTTTTTACAAAGACTAACATTTTACACAAAACAAACAAACTACTATAAGCAAAGTGAATCCCCCTATAAGAAAGAAATTCATGATGAGGCCGAACGTAGGATGATTGGCTTCCGAAGCTCTAGCCCATAGTCATAGTTAATATGAGCATGTAAAATTGAAACAATATTACCTTCGAGGAGAAACATAATGCCAATTGCACAAAAAATGATTTCAAAAGAGATGCATATGAACTATTAACATCCACGAGAAGAAAGAAGAAAAAGGATAGACAAATACATATCTCACGCTGTAAATAAGTATAGTGGATTTTCAAACTTCCTTTCGCGTCTGCTGTGTTCGGTCTCTGAAGCAAAAACAGAAGCATGAGTGTTCCTTGCATTGAGTTTCCCTGGAATCCAATTGCTTCTCTGTGATATTCATGAGACACAGGTGAAACCCTGGCACACTGCTAACCAGACGACAAACAATAACAAGCAGATAACCACATCAACAGCTATGATTATCTTCACATGGCGACACCACGGCCGCCTTCCTTGTTGTATCGAAAGCCTTGATGAGCTTGAGTTCCTTGGCAGAGACATGTTTGGTGCCACATCAATCTTGAGCACACCATCACCATGATCGCGGATCGCAGCAGCATCGCGTTGGACTACTTTATCCTTCATCTTCTTTCTATCATGATGCTTGCTCCCATTCTTGCCTAGCAATGGAGTAGAACCATCACCTGATGCAGTCCCCTCAGAGCTATCATCCAATGAGAAGGCCAATCGAGGCATGTTTTCCAGTGATTCAATAAGCCGCTGGATGACGGGCACCAACTCATCCTGAAAACCATTCTTGGCTACCTTCATGAAACCATCTCGAATGTGCTCCAAGAATCGAAGAATTGCTGAATTTCCGACACTGGGATCGATGATGGCGAAGTAAGTGTGGCCGTCTGCCATCAAGAACCCAAAAGTCCTGGGACCAACAGAGTGGAAGTACCACCGGTGGAAGGCCGGCGCATTCTCAAGGCAGAAGATGGCCAAGCTCTCCAGCTGAACGCCTTTTCCACTGTAAGAGTAGAGGATCTTGCCTCCTTTGGCTACGCAGCAGTAGACCGTGTTGTCCACGGAGTAACTCATCGGGGAGTTCTCCCCCAACTCTACTTCTATGGACATGGAGGTGGACGAAACAAGCTTTACAGATCTGGACCGCCGTGAATTCATCAAAGCCTCGAGCTCTAGAGGAGCTCCAAGTTACCATTCGAATTCAAGATCACAAATTTGAAAAAGAGGACCTTTTTGGCTCACAGGCAAAGATTGACGCTAGGGTTTCAACGATTATCCAAAGAGAGCATCGCCCGTTCCATTTGGTGTAGAGGGATCAAACTCTACCCGAAAAACGAAGAATTTAGGCTCGACGACCACTCAAAAACCGCAAGGAAATCGATCGGAGAAGCACTCAACTCAGATTGAAAAATTAATCCACGACTATTAAGATTTAGGAGCTCGACAAAGAGGAAGCGCCAGAATCGGAGGAAGGAATACCGTGAATCCGAAGCGGACTTGCACCGAGCGAATTCTCTTATCTCCGATCCATCAAGAACACGCGTGGCGTGGTAGGAAGAAGATGGCAATTCTTCTTTGGAAAAAAAAAAAGATGATTTTTGGGTCAACGTAACAAAGAAAGAAGGCATTGGATGGGAGTGAGAGAGACACTTCATGCCCATCCTTTTCAAGGGTTGTGTGTTTTTGTTCACTATTGAATATTAATTGGCCCTCTCTCTCTTTTTTTTTTTCTTCTATTTTTTTTAATAATTCAAATATTCACATTGTATTGCGTCCAATAGAAATTAGACATTGTAAATTCTACGTGAGTGTTTTGTATAATTGTGTTAGTGGTGAATTGAATGTTATTTTATTTTATTTTATTTTATTTTTGTCATGTATGGCATTCATGGTGTTATATATTATATTGAAAAGAAATGTACATAGAAAGAGCGACTTTTGGCCTCCAATCAAATCCGTCAACGTAGAGAAAGAAAGATAATAATTTAAAATTTTAAAAATAATTTTAAATTAGCATTTTCAAAATAACAAATAATTTTTTTTAAATAATAATTTTATATTTAAATAAAAAATAAAGAATTAATTATAATCTCTACTATAATTATTACATAAATTTATGTCATTTTATACTGTGCAGTTAAAAATTAAAATTATATATTTTAATTTATCTTAAATTAATTAAATTTTTATTTTTCTCATTAAACAAAAATTAAAATTGTATCTTGCTTGATTTTCAAAATGGTGCTTCATTTATAATTTTTTTATTTAGAATATATTTCTGTGCTTTATTTTACTTTTTTTTTATAAATAAAATAAGACTCGTTAGAATTATTTTGTACAGAACAATTTTACTGTACTTGTATTTTTTTTTATTTTTTATTTTTATTAAAGTTTCTATTTCTATTTTTTTCTTTTCTTTCTCCATTTTCCTTTTTTTTAGATTTTTTCTTTTCTTCTTTTTTTCTCTTCAATTGACTATTTAAAAAATAAAAAATAATTTTTTATTTAGAATTTATGTGTTCTTCTCTTTTATTTTCTTTTCCTTCTGTTTTTTTATTCAAAATAAAAAATTAACTCGGAGCTACTTTGGCCAAGAAATTATTTTGACCAAGAGGACGGCACATAGTGTTATTATGTAAAAAACAACTTCACCTCGTAGCTATTTTAGTTACAGTTGCAAGCCCATGGCTTGCTCGGACGATTAATATAGCTATGTTAAAGTTTGAAAGAGCAAAGGGTCGATTTCTGGGTTTCATTGTCAGGCTATCGATGACTCTGTATTTCTGTGCTAGCCACCTTGGGTTCCTAATTTACCCCCCTCCACACGTAGGGGCAGCGGTGGGGGGCCACTAATGTGGCGGTTCCATATTTTTTTGTAGTTCTAACTAGTGTCCTTGTGTGTTAATTGTACATTGAACCCTAAGGTTAACTGATCTTCCAATATTGCAAATGCTAGGGGTCTAGACAAAGATATGATTCGAGTTTGGTGATATTGTATTATCTATTATACAGAGACTCTATTTGGCTTTTCTTGTATCATGGGTCTTATGTTATCTGTTGTAGCTGGATCATTAAGTATTTCCTTTCCTAGTGGTTCGGGTAATTTACTAAATAACCTTTCTCCTAGTTCCTTACTATAGTAGTTTTTGGATACAGCTGTAAGGGCAAAGAAATTATTACAGAAATTTTTAATATAGCTCTAATTAAATAATTAAAGCTGTTTCAGATCCCTCATTGCCTCTTTTTGTCTTAAGTTTAATCCTGTATTTGCGTCTTGTGCTGTTATCATTCTATGTACACAGTAGCAAAAATTCAGTATGTTATTGCCCTAGGAGACAATTTTAGCTATTTCTTTAGAAAGGTTGCTTTGAAAGATTCCCAAGAGCCTCTAGTTACGTCTCCAAGGTAATTTTCTGTTATTCTTAACATCCTTTCCCCTGTTTCTACATCTAGTTCGTGTTTTGCTAGGTAGTATCGCTGGACCGACACCATTCATTTCTTCGAGGTATGTGTCGTAAAGTTGTGGGTCACACTCTGTTATGTTTAGTAGAACTGAGTCTCTCCCAAAAAAATGTTACTTCGGGAGGTTTTCTCTTTCCTGCTGTTCTTAGAAGTGGGGTATTTAGTTTTAGTCCTACTAATTTATTGGTATAAGAGCCTTTTCTTTTACAGCTTATAGCAGGACAGAGACCACAAGCTATACGAAAGAATCGCCCTTCAAAACGCCTTTACAACATAGCAGAACAGAAAAAGCAGCAAAGAATCATCCTTACAACGTGATAGGAAACAAGAAGGCAGCTAAACTTCTGGTCGGGGCATAACCAGATACTATTTTAGGTAAGGTTCATTAGGACATACAGGAAACAAGAAGACAACAAGGAAACCCGTAGTTTATACTTTGATCTCAGCATCTTAAGCTTTCTAGCCGTTTTTCCTTTCTACTAGAAAAAAAGGTTTAGTTCTAGTCCTACTAATTTATTGGTATTAGAGTTAATGTTTTTATGACCTTCTTTTGACATGCATGTTTTGGACTAGTAGGTTAGACTTCATTACTCCTACCCAAGACTTACAAACACTTCAGACGACAAGAGTTACTCTTGTTATTCTCACTTTAGAACTTTAGGATACACCTTACACTCAGACTCCACACAACTCAATACATTCACAGATCTTATACTTAGTATAGGATCTCAACACGAAGAAATTATTAGATCTATAGGAGATATAAAAGTTGAACTTATAAACCAAAAACAAACTTTAAAGGACATAAAACAAAACTTAGCATACCTAAAAACCTCTTAGGAAGGCTACAGTCGACTGGTTACTATCACAGTCGACTGGTAATTTTTGGCTGAATATGGGTGTTTTAGCTTTTTTTTTTTTCAACCCTAAGTAGGTTAACTCCTCCTAACCCTATAATATACTTAAGGAAACATTGAAAGGGTATAATTTCATAAGGAAATAGATAGGAGAGTTGATTAGAATTGAAAGTCAATAGTAAAGGGATAAGTTGATTGTTTGGAGTTTGGACCTCCTATAGGCTGAGGTACTCTCCAAGGACATTATTGGTGCAATGGTCAAGAGGGAAGTCTTAAGAGAGAGATGGTTCATCTAGATATGGTGGAACATTTATGACTAAGGGGTCAATGGAGTTTAAGTTACCTATGGGCTTAGGATATCATCTCCAAGGACATTGTTGGTACAATGGTCAAGGGAGAGTAAGCCTTTAGGGGAGGTTTATTCATCATGATATGATCAAACCCTTTGTTGCAAAGGGGGAGAAGTGTTATTGGAGTATAAAAGTTTTTGATAACCTTTTTAATGTGTGCTAAAGGGGGAGAAGTGAGGGTTTAAGTTTGGCTAACTCTCATTATGCTTTGACATATGAAGTGGAAAGTTGAGTTATGATTTAACCTAACTTAAAGGTATTGTCAAACATAAAAAAAAGGAGAGATTGTTAGTGCAATCGACCCAGGTCACGATTGACCAAACTCGAGTTGGGCTTGAGTTGAGTTTTGATGTTTGACAACATATGGTTGGTCAACATATGTTTGACACATGGTTTGACCATATGTGCCTTGTGGAGACAATTGGAGAAGTTCAAGTATGTTGACTTGGCAAAGGGAAAGTCCAAGTATGTTAACTTGGCAAGGAAAGTTTAATATAGAGTTGGTAAGGAAAGTCCAAGTATGACTTGGCCAAGAAGAAGTCCAATATGGAGTTGGCAAAAGGAAAATCCAAGTATGGAGAGTTGGCAAGGGAAAGTCCAAGAGTGTGACTCTTAGCGCTTAGGATAACTTGGCCAATAGAAGAACTTGAAGGCTAGCGCAAGGAGGTGTGAGTCTGATAGAAGTGGCTTGAAGGTTGAGGTCGAGGCTAAGGGGAAGTCTCGGAGGCGTGGCCTCTTGGAAAAGGATACCTGGTAGTATGACTAGGTCGATGAAACCACTTGAAGGCTAGCATGAAGGGTGAAGAGCATGGGCTCGGAGGTATCCGTGAGGCGTAAGGCTGATGGAAGTGAGTTGAAGACTGAGGTTTAGGATAGGGTAAGTTGAAAGTGTGAAAGGATCACACTTGGGATGTAAACCTCAGTTTTGAGGTTTACCAATGGGCTGGAGGGGTTTACTAGTCGACTGGTGATGACCAGTTGAGTTGGACTCGACTGCTGAAGGTGTTTGGGTGAGTTGTGCTTAAGTAGTCAACTGGCATAGTAGTCCAGTTGACTGATATGGAGCAGTCGATTGATGTGATGAATAGTCAACTGGCGAATTGTGGCCAAAGTATAGAAGCGAAGTTCACTTGACTGGGGGCTCGACTAGAGGCCTTCAGTCGACTAGTAATATTACCACTCAACTGGTTACTTATCCAATGTGGATAACTTATTTGATGTGGATTAAACTGTTAGAGAGTCATTGTCTCACGATGGATAGTCGATCAGTTGACTGATAGGTAAGACCAATCGACTGATGTGGGGCAATCAACTGGTGAAGAGTCTAGTCGACTGGTGAAGCCGATTTTA
>JBAMHZ010441252.1:0-10110 GCA_037177395.1 Alpinia galanga | reverse complement strand
TTTTAGGCAGCTGCTCACCGATCTCCCTAATACAGCCTCCTATGGATATCTTGAATGTGCCATATGGTACGAAGATACTTATCTAATTCTTCCACACTGCCTTTCACACATCTTAAGCAGATCTTCGGGCCCCACAAGTAGAGTCATCTGTCCTTTCGAGCTCAAGGTACTGGCTTGGGCACATAGTCACAAAGGCGGGGAAAGAAACCTCTCACTATTATGTCACTTCTCACTCGCTCAATTTTCAAGTTAGAGGTAGATGGGAGAGGGGCGAGTGAAACAACGAGATCAACCTAAACGAAGATTGAGGGTGGAGATCCAAAGTTAGCACGCATTAGGTTGTAGCAAGAGAAAAATGAGATTGTGACCCTTCAAAATCAACACTAGATGACCAAATAACACTGTTGAAAAAGAGATGCCTTCAAGAGATATTTCTGATTATGCTCATGATTTTAAATCTCGACCAGTGTACTATGTACCGTGCTGCTCAACATCGGTACGAGCAATACCAGCAGCTTTGCATGGCCGCAGCAGCCTCACGTTGCCTCCCTTAGGGCCACGACGATCTCATGTTGTCGCAGGAGGCTCACGCGGCCATTAGGACCTCGCACAGGGCCACAGCGGCCTCACGCAACCTCTGCGGGACTCACGCAGTGGCGGACGGCTTCCCGCGGCTATGCAAGCCCTGCAGGTACCTACAGGCAGAATGACACAATTAAAATTTAATTAAAAGGTAGGTAAATAATTTCAATCAAGTCTCAACTATAATTTAGGGATCAGGGTTTTAAAATTATCCCATCAATTTAAAAATATTCCATAATTTATTTATTAATTTATAGATTATGATTAATAATTTTATTATTATTAAAATTATTATTTATTTTATTTTTTTAAACTTATACAATCAAAATTAATTAAATTAAGTTTACTATTATAATTAATTTTTTGGTATCTTTTTCTTTTTTAATTATTTTTTATTTTTAATTTTTTTAATATTTAAGTTTTTAAAAAGTATTTTTAATTTATGTATTTTATATTAAAAAATACCAAAACTTATCGGCACAGCATGACATAATACGATATCGAAACCACATCGTTCCAATTGTGGACCAAAACCTCGATACGGAGCAAGATTTTAAACCTTGGTTATGCTACTTAAATAAAAACTGAGTGGGTCAAAACACAACCAAAACCAAGTAGGGTTGGCATTGGTAACCTAAATATTCCTGTGTATCTTCAAAATTGAGGTGAGTCAGCCCAAGTGGTAGAACATATGTAGGGTTGGCATTGCAAACCTAAACATTCTCGAGTATCTTCCAAATTGAGGTGAGTCAGGTAATTTTTCAGGACGAAATACAGATTACTAGGGTTAGAAAAGATTAATTCAAATTTTCAAACTGGTTGATTTCTAAAATCATGCTTTGGTTAAACTTGAGTATGGGAGAAGGAAACGCCACGACTAACCAAACTTCTAAATTGGATAGGGTCCAGCCCTCAGATTACCAGTTATTTTGAGGACCTGTAACATCTGAAGGAATCTCCACATACATGTATAAAGAATTGTCTTTCAAGGAAAGCAACTCTTTAAGAACATATCAAAAAGTACTGGAAATAAGCAAACAAACAAGATAAGTGAAATGCAACTACTGTATAAGCCAGTTTTGTTGAAAATCTTTCTTACATGGCAGTCATTGTTAGGAGTGAGCAAAAATTCAGTTAAACCGAACAAACCGACCGAACTAACTGAACTGAAAAGTTCGATTTCAGTTTTGAAATGAAAACAATCTGTTAAACTAATTAAATCGAATTGGAGTCCATCAATCGACTAATTTATTATATCAGTTGACCGATGAACTTGAGTTGACTGAGTATTATAAATCAGTCGACTGATTTATATTAATCAGTGGACTGATTAGCCCAAACCGCAATATAAAAATCACAATTTCGCCCCAAACCTCCACCATCAGTCAATTGATATTTCACATCAATCGACTGGACATAATTAGTAGACTGATATGGAATATAAGTCAACTGATGATAAAAATTCAGTCAGTGCTGTTTTCAACCTAATTAACCGATTTTTTATCGGTTCAATTTGTTTGATTTTCGTTGAAAAGTTTAGTCGGTTTGGTTTGTTAAAAAAAAATCAATTTATTCGATTTCAGTTTAATCGGTTTGGTAGGTTCGGTTATTAACCGATTGCTCATCCCTATCCACAACATATGTGCTTCGGACACTGCCTTTGCCAGAGCAGTTTCCACTTTCCATTGACATAGTACATGCTCTTATCCCATTTACCAAATAGTGTGGCAACAGTTCTATGCCTTGCACCTACAATGGTTACATATAGCAACTTATATTTCTGTCAATGGAAAATAAATAATTCTTCATACTTTTACTATGTCATTCCAATAATAGAGGCATTGGTTATAAAATGAATTTGAAAATTTGCCAGCCCAGATAATCACACAGAGCTCAAACATTCCTGCACTGCTTGGTATTGACTTTGTTGAACCATTAACCATCCAAATATGTGGTCAAAACAAGCATTATGTTGATGTCTAGATCCTAGTGCGGAATATCGGTGTTATACACATCCAATATTGATGGTGTTCAAACCCTCACATGAGAGTATCTTTTAAGGAAATTAACATTCCCAGAGCAGTTTCCATTGGTATGATCTTGTATAGCAAATTAAAGAAACATCAATATTGTTAACTGAAAATAAACATCAAACAAACAACACTGATAAAGATATGATAGATCAAACACTCTTCAAAAAGAGGAAAATTTGTGCTGGAAGTAAATTGCCTCCATCAAAAAACCCTAGAGGAGAATGTTCCATCACCTGATGAGGGTTACGGTCTATTATCAACTGCTCCTTGAACTTTAGCTTGCATGAATATTCATGATTTCCTTGTATTCTCATAGTCCCATAATGATCACAGAAAAGTCTTCCCAATACAAGGTTGCAAATGGAACTTGTTACCTGAAATTGAATAGTTGTGATATTCATGATGAGCCCAAAAAGAACATCAAAAGTCTTCTTATGCAAAAGCATGTACCTTGTTCCACTGCAAAACTTCTCCATCATCAAATTCAAGGGTTACCACACCAACAGGATCCAACTGTCTTGAGCGTCCCTAAAGCTTGCTTTTTAAATTGCTATCTCCCCAGAATTTCCATCCTTTACCCTCACAATGACAAGCAACAATCATGGGATGGTGACTGACCTGTAAACATATCTTACATCCTCAAAACATTGTTTGGCACTGACAAAGTGTAAAAGAACATAAATTATTTTTAAGAGCGTGATATAATATCAAAGCTTCCATGATCCCTCAAAAAGGATAAGAGTTTTTGCTAACAAGGCCATAATGTTAAAGTAATCCATCAAATCTCAATACATGCTGGTATCTGGACCATGATCTATATATACTTTCTTCTGAATATTCTGGAATGTTACAACTTCAAACCATCCTCACGAACAATAGATTCAATGCACAAAATCCATTCAAACAATCAAGGATATTGCACAAAATTCATTCAAATCTCATCTACTATTATCAGGAAGACATTATTTTTTAGTCTTTGTTTTGGCGCTTCTGTAAGCCTAATTACATTGACATTAAGTTTAAATTTTACCTAATCTACCTCCTGAAATTATAGATTGACATTCTTTGGCATATCAGTTGTATTTGTATCTTAGTAAACCGCTATCAAGGTTGTTTTGGTGTTAACAATTCCTTGATGATAACAGATTGCAAGTTACATCTGTAGCTTGTGTGAGACAAATATTTCAAAATGATAATGTTTTTTACAAGATGGCAACTATTATGTAAACCTATAGATTGTCATACTTGTGGTTTGTTAAGAAGACCGAGACATTTATGCCACGATTGTCCCTTGATAACATGGAATAACCTCTACTAGCATGGTTGATTGTTTACATTTCAATGTCTTAACCTCATAATAGGTACCTCTTGAATGGGTTACTCTCTAATCGATTTTTAGGAAACACCAAATAGAGACAATAAATTGGCATCTCAACTTCCACCACGATATATCAAATAAGAGAAAATGAACACAAGAACTTATGATATAATGGTGCGTTCAGATATTAGCAAAGTATCTTTGCATATCAGAACCTTAGATTTTAAAATAGGGATGCAAATACAATAATCACCTAGAACATAAGTGATTCTGCAATCACAAATAATCAATCTCAGGATTTTAAATATTAAAGTTACCTTCTCTGAGAAGAACCTAAGGCCTTTATCTGGATAGTCAGCCTCATATGTTTCCCCCAGAAGTGCATTAAATGGCTTGCAGGATCTGCCATCAGTTGAAGCATATGCAGAAACGGCAAAAGCAGCAACATTAAGCATCCTCATTAGTCCATTGCCCTACAATTGCATTTGGAAATATATCAAGCTAATCAAAACTGAGCCTTATATCAAGCACTAGACATGATCACATAAATACTTACAAGAAGCATTAACTGGGAAAGAACAATCTGAAAGGTCCAAAACAAGACTGCCTAAGAAAATCAGAGAAACAAGATTGCCTAAGAAAATCAGAGACACTAGATTATCTAAGAAAATCAGATAAGTGACTCTCTTGGAACCTGTTAATCCAAACTATTATACCATAAAATTGACAAACTACTTCGGATAAGTATACTGAAGTTTGGATGTATACAAGCAAATGTGGATTCTATAAGCATTTAGTTGTGTAGCTGATCAGGTTGATGCCATAAGCATTTAGTTGATCAAACCAATCAAAAAGGCCAACATACATAAAGCCAAGTTCATAGTCAAAGAATATTAAGATTTGTATTGTTTATTTGCAAGTACAACAGAAATGAGATAACTTCAAATATTTGAGAATCTATTAGTATGGCTATAGCATAGATAACTGTTTCATATACAATGAGCTGGATATTCAATATTGATTCAGAATGTTTGAATGACCCATTAAGCAACTGTTGGATCCAGATATTGGTTTGGACTCTTTTAGCTGTTTGAACAGTGTTTGAATTGAGATGCAAATAACTTCAAAAGGGAGATTTTTTTCCTGCCATTAGTTAATAAAAGAGAGTTTCGGCGCAATGGTAAAATTGATGTTTTATGATCTAGAGATCAGTTCGAGTCCTAAAATAACTTCTTGCAAAACATGGTAAAGCTGCACACAATAGACTTTTCCTCAAAACTTCATATGGTGGAAGCTTCATATACCGAACTGTCCTTTTTTTTAGTTTTATCTAATGCAACTTCTTTAAATAGTGTCTGTATTTTGCTTTACTTAAATATCTTCTTTGATCTCCTTTACCTATCTCCCAGTGTCATTAATCATAATTGGCTCATACATCAAGCTATAAGATTAAGTATGTTTAATCACCCACTTATATCCACAATTTCTATTGATCTACTTTGAGTATATACATGATAGTTTAGAAGTTTTCCCACATTTTATCCTTCAATTGGAAGAAACTTATTTGTTCACGGATGACTATTTATTATATTTTATACTCCCAAATCAACTTTCTCATCTCCACTGTACCTTTTGTGCCATATTACTTCAGCTTTCCAGCACATTGGTTGACGAAGCATAGTGACCTTACTGTCATCCAAGCATTCATTTTAATTCATGGCAAACACAATGAAAGCTGAAAAACTATAATTGGACTTGTCACCTCTTCAGCTAACAATAAATGAAACAAATATAGTATGGAAGTCAAAGTTTTCAGAAATCTCAATATGAACAAAGAACAATTTTATTGCAGCCGTATACCCATCTACAAATGAATTTGGTCATTAAGAAAAGTACTGCAAATCACATTAAACAAAGATACATTAATTTGGTCAATAGAAACTACATATCATTTTTAAGTATTCACCTCCTTACTCCATTCAGAAGCTTGGTCAACAAGGTACGAGTATTCTAAGTCCTCAAAACATTTTTGCAATGTGGAAAGAGGTTCATTGAAATACACGGGACGACAAACTTTTGTAAGATCCTTTCCAACATTATCATTAATTATTGACCAGAGGCTCACTTCCTTTTCCTTTTCAGGTCAGACAATTTTTTCCGCCTGCTAACAAGGGGATATTTTAATCCCCCAACTGCATTGAAGAATCACTGGCAGCACTGACACCATAATCATTTTGATCATCAGAATCATAATCAGATATTCGGAAGCCAGATTCTGCGCTCTTAAAAGAACCAGATGAGAGAAAATCTTGTGTATCAAAATATGCACCGTCTTCTTCAGCAGCATCGTGCATTTCATTGTCATAATCAGATTCACTAGCACTCCCTTCTAGAAAAGATGATATTTACAAGCAATTAAGATCCACAGGAAGATAAGTGACAATTGAACTATATTTGCATGACTGACATAATTCACATAATCAAACAGGATAGGAGAAAGAAATTGCAGCCATAATATAACAAATTGTTGATCCTGACTATTTGGTGTTGGCACACAAATAATATCCAAATATTAAGTCCTGCCAAGCATAAGAAATGAGAAATATCATTTGACAAGTTTCATTGTGGTCCTCTCTCTCTCTATATATATATAGGTTTGATATGTTGGGCGATTGTCCCGTGTGTGATTATGCGTGAAAACAAAGAATGTACAATAACCTCGCTCGATTACCGCTGGTATCGCCCTCGCACCGTTGAACTCTGACCGAATTGCGGCAGGAATCCAACACCAATCGAACTACATCAACGTCCTTTAGGGTTCAGAGGGTGAGCTATAGTGGCATTGTCGTCGACGCCGAAGAAATCGGACGTCGATCGGCCGTTAGTCATAGTGTCGCACACAGGAGTGTTGCGCAACAGATCAAGACTATATATATATATATATATATATATGTCCCCGTTTCTATTCTGCCCCTTTATTAATAATAAAAGCAGGTCTTCTATGTCTGGATGTAGATCTTTAAATTAGATTTAAATCTAATAATTGTTTGATATACATTTTATATTCCTCTGTTTCCCAATTTGTATATTTGAAATCTATGCTTTAATGGTTAGGTGTGAGTTTATAATGTCTAATTGACAGTATGTTTTATCTCATTTCCAGTACTTAATAGGATTTTCTCCTAAAAAATTTAATTTTTCTAGTATTGCAATATATATATATATATATATATATACACATAGATGTTATCCTACACAACTCATCTGTGAACATCCGTGAACACCTTCGTTATCTACCGTCCGATCCCTTTGGGTTTAAGGATTTGACTATAATGTATAAGTGATCGGACGATGAATAACGGAGGTGCTCACGGATGAGCTGTGTAAGGTAACATTCCTCTCTCTTTATATATATATTTTGCATTGAAGGGGAGCCTTGGTGCAACAATAAAGTTGTTGCCGATGACCTAGAGGTTACGAGTTCGAATCATAGAAACAAGCTCTTGTAAAGAAGGATAAAATTGTGTATAATAGACTCTCCCCCGGATCCCGCATTGAGGGGAGCATCATGAACCGAGCTGCCCTTTTTATATACTATGCATTCAAGAGTTTTTAACGAATTGACAATTAGGGCAAATTATAATATAAAACTGAAGGAGAAACAACTGAAGAATTACATTCGATTGAGAAGTGCTTTATGAAATTTTTATTGGTGCAACGATTGCTGTACCAGTTAAGGGATCAGAATATAGGTGAATATTCAAGGAGTAAAAGAAGTCATGGTTCCCTTTATGCAGAAAGGCTAAAAATGTTGTCTAAGAACCCTTTGTACACTGGTAAAAGTTCAATAGCAGCTTGGTTAAAAATGTAAAGCAATCAATTGCACTTCCTTAAACCCAGGCATAAGCTTATAGTGAGCAAGATCTCTAATACAGTATAGTCTCGCAGTTATTCAGGAAAAGACATTTTTATTATCAGTGTAACCTTGCAGTTTTACACTTGCAGATAGCTAAAAGAAAATGAATAATGATAAATTTAGTTCATGAGTGAAATCCTGAACAATCAGCGGACGTCTATATTACTCAGGACTTGTCAAGCAAATCTCTGCAACCTACAAGTGTAGTGTTCACAAATATTTGAGAGAGAGAGAGAGAGAGAGCTTAATAGAAAATCATGGTAAAAGAAGTGAGCAACTTTAAGGAAGAAGAAGAGAGTAATTTGGAATCTTTTAAAACATATCAATATATGCACAAAAAGACAACCCGGTGCACGAAGCTCCCGTCATACAGAATCCCAGAAAAGTATTTATTGTATGCAGCTTTATCCTTCCCGTGATTTCTAGGTCACAAGGAAGCAACTTTACCACTACACCAAGACTCCCTTTCATATTAATATATGCCAAAAAAAAAAAATCAATGAAATAATCAAGTCAAAGAGACTATCAGCAATTCGTCTACATTAACTCAATGGAAGCAAAACCAAATAAATTTATCATATAGCATCAATTGTAAAGATAATGGAAGAGTGAGATTGAATCCTGAAACCCAATAAAGCTCTGCTGATGAAGGTAAGAATCCTTGAAGCATAAAGATAAAAGAAGTGGTGCACATTTGTCTTTTAAAAGAAAGGAAGGTATGCATCCTACCAAAGTGATACTGGCAACTCCTTCCAAGGTCATTAACAGCTAAGCTAGTTGACACCTTCAAAGCGGTGCAACTAAGTTAAAACTGCTTCAATTGGATCATTATTAGTTTCCTAAAGAAATAAAAGGAGAAACAGCATTTGCAGTTAAAATGGAAACTATTTTAACAACCTTAAGAATTTGATTAGGATATAAATTTAGATTTCTGGAAAACTTGAAGAATGTATCACCAAGCTGTATACCATACTTATATGAGTTTATGTAACCAGCACGGCAACTTGCACAAATAAGATTTCCATAGGAAGATTTATCTATCAAACTGAAATATATTACTTTTACCAGCTGGAGATGCATAAGTTGCCAAGACAGAAGACAAAAAATGGTCAAAATGAACAAGCATCAAAGAAATGGTAAATTTGAAATTTCTTCACCCTTTTGATTCTCTTTTATTCTCAATGATAGATTGATAGTGCATAGATTACAGTTATCACAATCCATCTATCATGCAACCATACCACTATATTTCTCATGTCTTGATCCATAGGCTGACCCTTTCTTTTTTTATTGCCTTTGGTTCACATCAACATCAATGTTCTCCAAGTCAGCCTTTTCTGTCTACATAATAAATAAGTAAAAATTTTCTAAGCACATGCAAATGCTGTGCCACAACAACAACTAGTGGGGTCAACTATATGAATCCTTCTACGCCATTAAGCTCTATTTCCCACCATATCATCCTTTATATTTAAATAAATTTTATCTTATTTTATTGTTGCTAACTAAGTCTTTTTTGGTCTTCCTCTTCTACGTTTAATTTATGTATTTGTCATGGTTTCACATCGCTTAACTGGGACATTTATTGATCGTCTAAGTATATATCCGTACCACCTTAAACGTGTTTCTCAGAGTTTTCCCTCAATATTTTGTCCATTCTCATATATCCACACATCCATTTTAACATCTTCATCTTTGCAACTTTCATCTTCTGCTCATGTGCTCGATTCGTAGTTCAACATTCAGCTTCATATAACATATCAGGTCTAATCGCAGTTTTGTAGAACTTCCCTTTAAGTTTTAGAGGTACTTTACAATTACATAAAACATTCAACGCTCTCCTCCATTTCAACCATCCTACTTGTATTCTATATAAAACATCTCTCTCAATTCTTCCATCATCTTGCAAAAATGATCATAAATATTTAAAACTTTCAGTTTTAGATAATTCATAATCTTTTATTTTAACACTTGTCTCATTATGCCTAATATTGCTAAACTTGAACTCCATATATTTTGTCTTTACTCTACTAAATCTAAAACCTTTCACTTATAGTGTTTCCCGCTAAGATTCTAATTTAGCATTTACTTTTTTACGTGTCTCATTTACCAAAACAATATCATATGCAAACAACGTACACTATGGTACTGTATTTTAAATGTGTCCAATGAGTTCGTCCATAAGTAGTGTAAAAAAATAGGAACTTAGAGCTGATCATTGATGTAACCCTATATTTATTAGAAATGCTTCAATAAATCCG
>JBAMHZ010441241.1:0-10110 GCA_037177395.1 Alpinia galanga | reverse complement strand
CAATCCAAACCTGTTGCAGGTGGACCCATCTGGACCCACAACTTGCATGGGTTGATCCATTTAGGCCCACCAAAATGATAGATTGATAAAATTTCAATCCGATCTACTTGAATTATTTGGTGGGGTGGGTCAACCCAATTGGCTCAACCCAACTTGATGACTCTACTATCAACTATTGCAAGACTATTGAACATTAAGGCAGAACATCATTTCTTAGGATGTTGTTATGATAATATTTATCAATTAATGTCAGAGTTTCTCTCTATTGGAAACATAATGATTGATAGCTTCTACAGTATAAAGAAATTAATTAAGGGAAGATTTATGTGTGGAAAAGATAGATTGTTGCATAAACAACTGAATTATATTTTAGAAGGAGGAGATCAAACTTACTGAATGCAAAATGTGTACTCACCCTTGGTATAGGCAACATAGTTGCATATTAGGGAAGAAGAAGAAAAACATAATATGGAAAGTTGTGTATTATTTTTCATTAACTACTAGACTTCAACACGTGTATGTATTTGCTGCAACAGCAAGCCACATGAGGTGGCCCAATGAGCATGCACACGAAGGAGATATAATGTGTCATCATTGTGACTAGCTCTATTGCATGAAAATATCTTGATATAAAATTTCCTTTTTTGTAATGGAACCATGACAAATAGGACTTTCAACGGATGGATTTTAGTCATTTGCTCACTTGGGACAATAAAATTCATCTTGGTCAGTCATATTAACACCATATAACTTACCCCCTTGGATGAGCATGAAAGATGAATACATATTTCTTACTGTGCTTATTCCAGGTCCAAAGAATCCGAAAGACAAGATAGATATTTTTTTGCAACCTCTGATTGTTGAATTTATTGAGTTATGGAATGTAGGAGAAGAGCCTTATGATATTGCAAGTAAAACTAATTTTATCTTGCATGCTACGTTATTATGGACAATTAGTAATTTTCCAGCATACTCAATGTTGTCTGGATGGAGCACGGCTGGTAAACTAGTTTGTCCATATTGCATGACTGAGTCTGATGCATTCACATTACCATGCAGTGGGAAGATATCTTGGTTTGATAATCATCGTAAATTCTTACCTATTGCGCACCCTTTCAGGAGAAATAAGAAAGATTTCTTAAAGAATGAAGTTGTTTCAAAACTTCCACCAATTAGCAAGTCAGGAGAAGAAATCATTGAAGAAATAGATAACTATGGATTTGTACCTGTAACCGAGCTTGATTCTGAGGATATAAATAAACACATTGTTAGGGTGTGCAAATGTGGTTGGAAGAAACGGAGTATATTCTGGGAATTGTTATATTGGAAGCATTTGCTCATTCGACATAATATTGATGTCGTGCATGTTGAGAAAAAAAATTTCATCAATATTGTGATGAATGTACCAGGAAAAACTAAAGACACTGTAAAATCGTGTGAGGAATTGAATGTATTAGTTAGTAGACCTGAGTTGCATCAAAATGAGACAACTAGTAAATTTCCAAAGGCTTGTTATACATTTGATAAAGAAAGTAAGCAGTTATTATGTAGTTGACTGAAAGAAATTAAATTCCTTGATGGGTATGCTTCGAATATGGATTGATGTGTGGATATGACCAAATTAAAAATGTTTAGAATGAAAAGTCATGATTGTCACATGTTCATGCAAAGACTTATTCAGGGGTGGGAAAAAATATCGAAATTTCAATATATCACATATATCATACCGATATTTGTCGAAAATACTAAAATTTTCAGTACACTAAAATTTTTGGTACGGTATTATACCGTATCAAATTTTTTGGTACGGTGTTGGTATAGGATTTTTAGTATTATTTTTTGTATTGATATCGAATTTTTTTATATCGATATCAAAATTTTTAATATTATTTTGATATTTCAATATGAAATTTTGATATACCGAAAATTTCGGTATGATATTAAATTTTTTTATATCAAAAATTTTGATATAATATACAATATCACATAAAAAATTTAGTATACCGTACCAAATCAATCCTAATATATATATTATATAATTGTTTGGGAGGCAAAAGTGAAAAATTCCCCACTGAGAGTCGGGAAAAGGGTGGCGTTTGTGCCCTACTGTAGATCTCTGAGGCAGTGGAGGTGGACAAGATACAAGGGAAGCGATGGCGACCAGAGGAGGAGAAAGGGCGCATCCATACGTGCCCGAGGATCTGAAGTTGCCAGACTACGTCCCTTGCTTTTTGTCCCAGAAGGAAATCGTCGTCCCCTATCTTGGCACTTCTCTCCTCCTCGTCTCGTTCACCTGGATCTTCTCTGGTACCTGTTTTTCTTCCGCTATGTGTTTGTTTTTCTTCTCTTTTTTTTTGTCATTGATTTTGTTGGCGTTTTTTTTTGCAAAGAAATTAACAAAATCACTCCGAGAAAGATTTGATTTAATAATTGTCGCTCCAACAAATTCACTGATTTTAGAAAGAAATATTTGACCTTTTCTTTGATTTCCTCTTCATTAGTATGCTTTCTCTGTTTTTCTGCTGCGGAACATCTGAATTAGGAGTTCGCGAGACTTCTTGCTTTAGTTTTTTTTAGAAGGTTTTGTTAGTCCTATAAGGGGTTCGCTGCGGAACATCTGAATTAGGAGTTCGCCATCGCTTCCTGCGCAAACTTCACAAAATAATAAAGAATCTAACAGAAGTTTTGCCTTTGTAATCCAAATACCATGTGGCTATAGTAAAATTCCCAAGTTGGAACATAAGCATGTTTGTGTGTTCTCATGGTGGCTCTTTCTAATGTTTGACTATGATGAAGTAAGTTTCGACGTACTATCCAAAGGTGTTATTATAGTTCAAACTCTGATTGGATAGGTCGGAGAATAATTGTTTGAGAGTGTTCAGTGTCTCATGACATTGGTCGTTCCCTGGTCATTTTCCCCTTGTTAAAAAGAACTTGTCCTCTAATTTGCTTCTTCATCTTCTCCAAAAAAAAAAGTCAATATGTTCAACAAACTTGGGATTTCTGTAAGATGTTATAGTTTAGAACTTCATACAATTTGACTAAAAATGATCAACAACCACCATAATGCCCATTCACAATTTGATTGATATTAGTAATGGGCATTTTTTTTTCCTTTTGTAGCTGTCTTCCTTACCTTTTAAGGAATTCTGCCAATGTAGGACGATCAAAGCTGACAAAGACTGATAGGTTGCTTATGTGCTGGTGGGCATTCACGGGGCTGACACATATAATTCTTGAAGGTTACTTTGCTTTCTCTCCCGAGTTCTACAAGGAGAAAACTCCACATTATTTAGCTGAAGTCTGTAAGTTGTCTATACATGAACTTCCTTATATATAACAAACTTAAGCTTTTTGAGCAGAATTGGTGTAAACTTAAAATTCTTGTTTTTCTATTATGATTTGCAATGTCAGGGAAGGAATATAGCAAGGGAGACTCCAGATATGTTGGAAGAGATGCAGGAATTGTCACTGTTGAAGGAATCACTGCTGTTTTAGAGGGTCCTGCCAGCCTTATTGCAGTGTAACACATCAAACTACTTTTCTTTATCTGTAAATATTTAAAAAAATAATGCAGCAGTGTAATATTCTTTTGAGACCTTGGGGAAAAAAAAGTTTAATAAAAACTAGTATCAGGACTCAGGTTTTTGTTTGGCTATTGGTAAGTGGATTATAAGAGGTTTTCTTTGTGATAACATGACAGTTGATTTTCTTATTGTATTGTTAGTTGGTTCTTTTTATTACAGGTAGTAGATTTGTTGGGAATGGATAAATTTAATTGGTTGAACATCAACTGATAAAAAAGCCTGCTTTGAATTCAAGATAGCCTTTGGATATTCAGTATCTTCAGTTTGTCTATTTGACATGGTATTGTTTTTCCTCTCAGGTATGCAATCGCCACAAGGAAACCCTACAGTTACATCCTTCAGTTTGCAGTTTGTCTTGGACAGCTCTATGGCTGCCTTGTTTACTTCATTACTGCTTTTCTGGAAGGGGATAACTTTGCGACGAGCCCATTCTATTATTGGGTATATTACATTGGAGCAAATGGTTGGTGGGTTGTCATACCATTGCTCATCGCAAACCGGTCCTGGAAGAAGATAACTGCAGTAATTCAAGCAGAGAAAAAGATAAAAACTGGATGAGAGCTACTCCAACATGCTCAGGGTTCAGGAAATGACTGAAGCCATCGTCCTTGAGTTTAGCAATTCCCCAAATAGTTGTTGGATTGTTTTCCTAAATGTGCTCTGTTGAATTGCATTCCAAATTATGTATTGTGATACCCGTGATGTGGATTTTTTGACTCGCACCTATGATTTTGTGGAACGTGTAACTTCAATGGGACATTCAAAAAGTGCAAAATTGTTATGGATTATTTTTCCTTTTAACTAGTGAGATACATTTTTAATAATTTGAACAAAAAAGATGTCAAAGGGGAAGTTTAACCATGACATTGCAAGGTAGTCAGATGATGTGAAGAAGTGAAAGGAGAGGGTTCAAAGGAGAAAAATTTAGTCATCAGGTTAAGGGCAGTAGTTAGATGGGTCTGCGATGAGGATGTGAAGGCCAGGAGAAAACAAGGTTTGAAAGAGGGTTGGGAAGAGACCATGAGAATTATAGATGGTCTAATTGACCAAAAAGTTTTACACAATTGAGCTCAACTAGTTGAAATGGTCAATTTTCAGAATTAATTGGACAAAAAACTTAAATATCTGATGCTAATTAAAAAAAATCATACCTAAACGTCCAAAGACAAGTAGTTCGTTGTGAAAGATATGCGGCATCAATGATTGGCTGAAAATTCTTATGCTAAAGTCAACAAAAACACATTCGTCTAAGATTTTTCAAATCGTCGTTAATTTAGTGCAATGCTGAATTAGAATGTCCCGTTTTTTAGCCGACTTTTTCTCAATCAATTTCTAGCTTTCTGCATCACTTTACGCTCATCTTGTGTGATGCTTTATGTTTCATGTTCCAAGACCTCAAGAGTGGTAAATATTCCAGAACGTTGGATCACTTATCCAATTTTGGTACAATTGTGCAGGAGCTTGATTACTCTGAGGAGCCCACACAATCATGCCAGTGGAGGGTTGGTAAGACTAGTGAAATGGTCGATCTCATTGAGAACACAGCCACACAGCCTGATTATTATTCTGCTTCAGGAGAATCATCCAGGCATTCATCCCAGTCAAATGCCTTCTCACTGGCCTTCTGGAATTAATGAAGTCCTCTGATGTTTCTTAAAATCATGATTCGTGTCCGCCCTGCTTCATTCTCTTAAACCTAAGGCAGATAGATAGGCTCGATGTTACAGTGCACAGCTCAGATTTCTTTAGACCATGACAATTAAAGGATCACACGAAATGATTTATCTGGATAAATTTTTCGAGCGAAATGATGAAAACTACTGGAGATGGAGTGTGCAAGAAGCAAGCAAGAAACAAAAATTCAGTGTTTATTTTCCGGTGAGCATTGCGAGCTCCAGCTGCACAGGACTGGGAAGATAACGGGCATAATTATTATATTACCATTTCAGTTGCAATAAATTCCATAACATAATTAAGCAGGAAACGACGATACATTTTTCTTCCAGATTTATATTGAAGGTCTTCCCAACAGAGTCTACCTACTTGCATCCAAAATTCAAAAGGACTGGATCAATAAGGAAGCTATACAGATCGAGTAAAGATTGACTGAAGCATTTATTAATTGGACAGGTTTTATAAGGAGGTTTCAATGGTGGGGAAGAGATTGTTATGGAAGTAGAATGATATGTTGGTCCAGAAAAGTTCTTTCGAAATGAACTTCTGTATACTCGAGTTACAGCCAAATTAAATGGATGAGGCATTTGGGCAGGTACAACTGACACTGTTTGTATGCTTATTCAGTGGTATAAATTTGGCAAGTTTTTTCTTCTAGGTCAGCTTGGTGTAATCACGAATATAATTATGCCTAGCTACTGCACGATTTGTGATTGTTCATATCATGTTTGGCCCAACATGTCACGGAAAAAAGCTAGATCAGAATTATATTTAATTCAATATATATAGACTCATTTTGACATCGTTACATTGGATCCATTAATAATAAATGCCATAACATAATTTCTCCTCTCATGTTCTTCTTCCCTTTTTCTCCTTCTCAATCATATATGAACTTCTTTTTTTTTCCCCATTTTTCCTACTTACCTTTCCATAAATGGATCTTATTTGACTAGATTCTATCCATATCTCACTTTCTTGTGCTCCTCTTTCTTCTTTTAAATTTATAAAAATCGTAGACTCTTGAGTATACATATCTTCAACTTTAAAGTTTTGATTTTTTTTTTTTTCTATTCTCACTCTGACTTCTATTCTTGCTATACAAATTAAAAAAATTTTATTCTTGTAAGTTTTAAATTTTTTTTTTTTAATTTAAGTATTTGAATTTCACCAACAATTAACCAACCTTCCTCCTGATTTATTTATAGGGTAAATCCGAACCATAATTTATGCACACTTAAAAATTGATTTTTAGAATATTTATTCTATTTGAAATTTGAATTATGATTCTCTTATTGCTCTTTTGAATGTTTTACCACTCTATCATATATGTGCGAGCAAAAATTAATGAATCAAATGTTGGTCTAAGAGGAAGTCAATTTGATATAAGTGTATCTAAAGGAAGATCTCAAGCTCGAACTAAACACAATTTAATTGTCGAATATATAAATCATAAAATTAGAACTTCTTAAGTTAACATTGTATGTAAAATAGGAAAATAAAAACAAATATTGATTACTCACGACAAAGGTTAATAATAAATATTTGTTTTTTTTTTACTTCTAATTTTTAAGTAATTACTCTAGTAGTTGCCAAAGAAAAATCTCGAGTTGATTTTTCCCTTGAAAAAAACCCCCACTTAATATATGAAAATATATATTCTCACCCCTCTTTTCCACATTATTGTTGCCTCATTTGTCCATTTGGCTCCAATACCACCATTAATTTTGATGGCCACCACTATTCCTTTTCCACATCAGTGAGTAATGTTCAATCAGCTCTATTGATTGAGGATGTTTAATACTGTGGTTAATATTCTAGTCAGGTCATAGATATTGGAATGGGCCCGACCCATTTGAGAGGAGATAAAAGTCATGGCTAGGGTTTCCTCAAGGGGGGGTCGCTTCAACCCTAATCAGGGTCTCCTCATCTTCTTCCTTCCGGACCACTGTCGCTTCTTTCCGGAAGAGATTTACACCTCCTGACCAATGGGCAGCATAGCACTTTGACCTCAGCCCTGCAGGATGTCTAATAACTCCAACATCCCTTACTTCTCTCCCTATCTCTGTCTCTTATCTGTTCCCTTGCTGCCGCTGCCTTGTTCTGTCGAAATCTTTATCAAATGTCGAACCCTCCCTTATCCAGTGCAATACCTTGCCTCTTCCTGCCGGATCTGCTTCCGTGTCCAGCCCTTGCCGGCGCTTTCCCTTGCCGGTGCTTCCACCGCCTCCGCTCCAGCATTAACGGTGGTAAGTCTAACAAGTCTCAGTTCTTCAATGAGGATGGCATGGTGGAGGATATAGATGGCTACCTCAACTATCTCTCGCTCGAATATGATTTCGTTTGGGACACGAAACCCTCATGGTGCCAGCCGTGGACCATATTGCTTATTGGGGTGGTAGTTATTGCATCTAGCTGGGTTATTCTCTATTCAGCAACAATAGATGGTGGAGTAACCTTACTAATATGTGGATGGTGGATTTCATCGGGCAAGGCATCAATGTGAGCCATACAAAGGAGCAAACAATGTGGAGAGGCGGACTTTCTTTGGAGATTCTTATATACATTCTCGGCGCATCGAGGGAGAATCCCTTTCCTTCTCTTTTATATCAGTCTTTACTGTATTAAATATTATTTCATTATCTGCATTTGCACACTGCTCTTATATTTTATTCTATTCTTATATGTCATTTCACTCTTCTTCCTGTCTGACTTGAGCGTCGGAGGGTCGAAGCCGGGGATCCCGGCAGAGGTTTCTGACGTGTGTTAATGTTGACAGGAAAAAATTACTATTGTTGCATGGAGAGAACCCATCCTCACGTCATCTCTGAGGACCAAAAATCCAAGCCACATCAGTTGGCGCCGTCTGTGGGAATTCTGAGCAAGACGTTGAGACGACGCTCTGTACAGGGTTCCTTCAATGATCTCCTCATTAAAGGGGGCCTCATTGCATAATTAGTCGGCCACTCGGCCGCACAACCTTGACCATTTGCTTGCTCGGCCACGATCATTCGACCTTGGCTATCTAGCCACTTGGCTACCCACCTGCTCGACCATTTGGACTCAGTCATTCAGCCATCCAGCTTTGGTCACTCGGTCGTCTGACCTCGAGCACTTGGTCATTCGGCCACGGCCACTCGGCCATCCATCTTAATCACTGGCCATTCGACCTTGGCTATTTAGCCACCTGATCTTGGCCATTAGTCCACTCAGCCTCGACTACCCAGTCGCTGGGTCATTACGACTCGGCTGTTTAGCCACCAGCCACTCGGCTGTTTGGCCAAGGCAACTCAGCCTCGCCCACCTGACCTCGACTATCCAGTCGCTCGGCCATTAGGCCTCGGTTGTTCGGCCACCAGCCACTTGGCTGTTTGGCCAAGACAACTCAGCTTCGGCCATCCGGCCTTGGTCATCAGGCCACTCGACCTTGACTATCTAGCCACTTGGCTATTAGGCCTCGGCTGTTCGGCCACCAGCCACTTGGCTGTTTGGCCAAGGCAACTCAGCCTCAGTCACCCAACCTTAGCCATCAGGTTACTCGGTCTTGGCTATTTATTCATCCGACCCCTCGGCTATTTAACCATCAGGCTATTCAGCCTCAACCGTCCAATCGTTCGGCTGTTCGGCCACACAGCCATTCGACCTCGGCTATCAAGCCGCTCGGCCATATCTACTCGAATATTCGACCTCGGCTATCCGACCACTCGGCCACTCGGCTGTTTGGCGAAAGCAACTCAGCCTCGGCCATCCAACCTTAACCACTTAGCTATTTATTCATTCGACCCCTCAGCTGTTTGAGCATTCAACCTTGGTCATCAGGCCACTTAGCATCAACTACTTAGCCACTCGGCTATTAGGCCTTGACTGTTCAGCCACATAGACATTCGGTCATTCGGCTCTTCAGCCATTCGGCCACTCGGTCTTAGCTACCAGGTCATTCGGCCTCAGCTATCTAGTTGCTCAACTATTCGGTCTCGGTTGCTCGACCACATGACCACGGCTACTCAGTCGGCTAACCCTAGCCACTTGGCTATTTGGTCATCCGGCCCCTTGGCTGTTCGGTCATTAGCCATTCGCCCTCGGCTATTCAGTCGCTTGGCCACTCAGCCTCTATCGTCCAGCCACTCGGCTGTTCAGCCATCCGGCTCTTTAGCCATCTGGCCATTAGGTCTCGGCTGTTCGGCCACCCGGCCTCGGCCACACGGCCACGTCCACTCGATCGTCCAACCTTAGTCACTCAACTGTTTACTCACTCAGCCACTCGACTAATTGGCTACTCGGCCTCGGCCCTCCGGCCATTCAGCCCCAACTGCCCAGTCATTCGGCTGATTGACCACACGGCCACTCGACCGTTCGATTTATCCAATTACTCAGCTGTTCAGCCATTCAGCCTCGGCCACTTAGCCACACGATCTTGGTTACTTGACCACTCGGTCTCGACCACTAGTAGTATAAGTTTGAGATCAGCAACTATAGACGATTCACCATAGCCTACTTATGAATAAGATCTCAATCGCTCACTTCATTTTGATTTGCTTTGCTTATACATTGTCTTGCTAGCATTCTTAATACTATTATTCATTTTGATCTGTGCATATATTGCCTAACTAGTACTCTTAGTATTCTTACTTGTTCATTTCGATTTGTTTATATACTGCCTTAATGCATTCTTAATACTGTGGCTTCTAAGTGTAAGCAGATCTTCTTTTTCATTCGGCTAGGCCACCCATGACATTCCATAAACCACTGCTGACGCCCGATAAATTCCCCCTGTGGTGGTGGAAGGAGGAAAGAAGTTATCAGGAAGATTATAATAGAGTGCCGGCCGGGGCATCCCGTAAGCCCCCTG